>SNQJ01S0283618.1:0-11082 GCA_010110895.2 Picea sitchensis | reverse complement strand
ACTCCTTGAATCCTCCCCAAAAAGAGGTTATAGAAAGAATGGTAGACTTTATTCAATTCTGGTCTATTCAGGAGAGTGAACTTGCACAGAATGCCCCGCGCTCAATAATTAACATCCGATTCTGAAAATCACACACAAGAAACTACAGTTCGTACTATTTCCAATGAAATTTTGCCCACTTCATTTGGATTCTCGATGAAGAAGTTATGACTATTTTACCCGGAACACCCGTTTATTGACTAGCTTCATGACTGGTCACATTTACTTTTAAATTGAATTTTTAGCTTTAGGGAAATGCATTATACTTAGGTTCTTTGAACCTTAAAACAAAAGATTATCCAAAGACCTTCTTCTTATACATCATATTAGGTAGGACAAAATGATAATCTTTGATCCAGGCAAGAGGATACTGTCGACATAGGTTGACCAACGATTTGCATGAAAAGAGACTTTAATTTCATGCTTTGTAGTCATGAAATTAAAGAGGGAATACAATAATTAAGTCACACAAAAACATACTCTCATTAAAATGATAAGGAAGAATTTAAGCAAAACTGACTAGCATTAAAACAACACAATTTTACAAAAGATCTATCAATCTATCAAATACACATGCTAGGCAGTGAGTAAAAGACGATTTTTTATTTCAAACGACAATGCAAAACAAGGTGCTAGTTGGGAAGCCAACACATGGTCAACCGAAGTAGGCTTAAAACAAAGAAAGGCCATAGATAAGTTGTCCAACAAAATGCAACATTTGTCGATACAATAGACTGTGGCCAACAAAACTTCAAGTACAGCTTCCCCCACCACTCATACGTTAGAAATACATAGTGTGTAGACAACGAACCCCAAGGAAAACCAGTTGTCTGAGGGGAAAAGAAAGAGTAAAGGAAAGAAGGGTAAGGGGGATAAAAAGGTTTCTAGCAATGTTGGCGAGGGAAAAAACAAGAAGAAAAAGGTTAAGTTTTCGTGCAAGATTTGCACAAACGATCACCTAACTCATCAATTCCCTCGGCTTGAGGAATCCCATAAGATTTTGGCACAACATAAACCTATTGTGTTAACTAACCCTTTCCATCAAGGGAAAATATGGCACAACCTTCCTCATCCAAAACCACGATTGGGAGAAATCAAGGTGCCCCTATGCTTAATGCTAATACTAGAGCCACAAATGTATACATGATGAGATAAAATTCTCATCTTCAGACCAGGGTTCATGATTATAGAATGTCTGAATCTGCCAAGAAGGGAAAAGAAGATTCCAAACCATCGCCTCCTCTTCATATTGAGAAGACTTTGGGAGAAATAACGACTCACATCCCTAAAGGTGCATTTAAGAAATATTCTCATAATCCAAATGCAAGGGCTACCCATAACTATTCTGTAGTTGAAGATCTTGCACAAACCCCTTATGTGATCTCTACTCTGGAAGTTCTCCAAAGTTCCCCCCCATAGAGAAAAGAATTATTGTCTGCTTTGGGAGCTGTTGAGCCAGCTAACTCGGGAGCTATATTTTTTTACCATTCCGATCACAAACCTCATTTTCCTTACCATGTCGCCTTCCAGATATTAGTGAGTTAAGCAAAAAAATCATTGACACAGAATATTTTCCGCACGAGGATGTGTCAGCTTGTGTTATGTCATTGGCATGTTATAAGGCTATTGGTCAACCTGAGTTGTCTCTGTCTCCCACATTGTTAACTATGTTTGACAACCATTATTTTCGACTGCATGGCATAATCCCCTCCTTCCCCATGCAGTTGGAGGGAAAAAATATGTGTGTCAAGGTCGAAGTAGTCGACACGCCTCTCGACTATAACCTTTTGTTGGGACAAAGTTGGACTTATACAATGACAACAATTGTATCCTCCATTTTTTTTGTTTTATGCTTTCCTCATGAAGGTAAGATAGTAATTGTTGATCAATTATTCTTCTCTCATCGTAACCCTTCATCGGGATCATCCACGATCCCGATGATTGATAACCCACAACAAGGTACTGTCAACTTAGGTGTTGGACCGTTTCCATATTTTATGGGTACTTTTGATTTTCCACCACCTTTGAATGATGTCAAGTTTATTTTGGTTGTCCCTGATTAGCCTAAAGTTGTGATATTCCAAGTAGCTTCTTTCCAAAGGAATTATTTTAATGATCTGTGGAATTTACCTTCCCCATCGACTTCGATGGAAGGGGTAGGGAATCCTAGCATGGTTATGCCCCTATCCGCAGCTGAGGTTGCGTAAAATATTTTTCAGCAAACCTCAACCAAGTCTAATCCATCTCCCCCTCAAGAACTAGATTTTGTTCTAGAGTCTATTTGGGCTTAAGACTCTCTTACTTATCACGATCCTTTGGACTTGGTCTTGCCCTCCGACAAGGCAATTTTAGAGGCAATGACGATTCTGGATAGACCTTGGGATGATCTTCATCATACCTCATACGTTTTACCTAAACTTAAGAGAGTGGAAGCAGGAGCGTTTACCACGACCATGAATGAAGGTGTCACTCGTCCCGTTAACCCTTTGGCAACGCACAAAATATATGTTGAGGGAAACATGGCCAGTATATCTAAGACAATCCCAATTGACATCTCCAAAACCCCTGGCATCATTGAGAATGTCTTCATCGTAGCGGATTATTCCCCCGAGGATATTCAAGTGTACACTGAGTTATTTAAATAATTTCACGACGTTTTTTCCTAGTCTTATGAGGAAATTCCAGGCATTGACCCTCATACAGTCGAACACAAGATTAGGAATTATCCCTATGATAAGCCTATTCAGCAGAAGCTTCACCTGGTCAACCCTCGCAAGAAAACGACTATCAAGTTTAGGTAGAGAAATTAATTAAGGTTGGTTTCATCTACTCAGTTCAATTGACGAAATGGGTGTCAAACCTTGTTCTTGTCAATAAAAAACAAGGTATGATTCATGTGTGCATGGATTTTCACGATATGAACAAAGATTTCCTGAAAGATAACTTTCCTACCCCATTAATTGATCAGATTATTGATGAATGTGCAGGATGTGAAGTTGTTTATTTTATGGACGGTTTCTCAGGGTACAATCAAATTCAGATCAAGCCCGAGGATCAACATAAGATTGTTTTCATAAGTCCTTGGGGTACGTTTTCATATAGGAAAATGCCTTTTGGCCTAAAAAATGTTGGAGATATTTTCCAGTGGGCTATGTCATTCGCCTTCCATGACCTCAAACTTATAGTCGAGGCATATCTTGATGATATGGAGTCACGTTCTCACAAGATATCTAATCATCCCACACACCTTAAACTTATTTTTGAGAGGTGTCGCTACTACTAGATTCGCCTAAATCTGAACAAGTGTAGTTTTTGTGTTACATCGGGACGTTTATTATGTTTTATCATGTCCACTAAAGGGATCATGGTCGATGCTCTGAAGGTTGAGGAAATAGTTTAGTTGCCTCCCTCACACACAGTTCCCCAACTTCAAAGTCTTCAGGGGAAATATAACTTCCTACGACGATTTGTTGATAACTATGCCGAAATAACTAAAGGGTTTATGTGTATTTGAAAAAAGGGGTCCCATTATTTTGGGATGAGGTGACTCAATGCTCTTTTGAAGCATTGAAAATTTCCTTGACGTATGCCCCTCCGCTCAACCCTCCTGATTATGGAAAATATTTCTTTTTATACTTAGCTACAACAAAGTCCACCATCAGTATGGTCTTGGTTTAGGAGTATGACGCGCTCCAGGAACATGTTATCTACTAACTCAACCGAGGCTTAGTCGGATCAGAGCTCAACTACACTCACGTTGAGAAACTGGCTTTGGAAGCTATCCATGTTTCCCAAAGGTTTCGTCATTATATTCTACTCCATAAGGCCACCGTTGCATCCACCGTTAATCCTTTTCAATATGTATTGAAACGATGGGTCATCGAGGGGAATATTAGTCGATGGATACTCATTCTTCAGGAATTTGTTTTGGACTTTGTTTCGACAAAGTCTAATGATTCTTTGGTATTTTCCGAGTTGATTCGAAACTTCCAATTGAGAGTGGCAGTAATTTTCATAAAGAGTCGTTGGTCAATGAGGATCTCTTCCTTATTGCATCTTCTGACCCTTGGTATGGAGATATACCTATGTATATTCAAAATCTGAAGTGCCCTTCCTCTACTTCCCGTGATGAGCATCGAAGGATATGCCATCAAACATGAAATGATATTATCATTGATGATACTTTGTATCGTCGAGGAGTTGATTGCATTCGCTGTCGTTGTCTGACTCATGAAGAGGCAGAGCTTGTGTTAAACGACTGCCACACTGGAGCATGTGGAGGTCACTTTTCTGGGTTGGAAACAACCCAGGAAGTCCTTCATGTAGGATACTTTTGGCCCTCATTAATAAAATATTGTATAGAGGGGGTTAAGAAGTGTCCCATGTGTCAGATATTCTCTCGGAAGATGCGGGCACACCCTGCTCCTATGTTTCATGTTATTGTTGTTGGTCCCTTCACTAAATGGGGAATTGATTTCACTACATGCCACCCAAATTTGGCTAGGGGGCATCATTATATCATTGTGGCAGTAGACTACTTCACTAAGTGAGTCAAATCCATGCCAACATTTAGTAACGACGAGGAAACGATGACTCTTTTCGTTTTCAGCCAAATTGTTGCTAGGTTCCATATACCGAAAGTGTTAGAAAAATAGGATCGTGGAGCAATAAAATAAAACAAATGCGGAAATAAAACATAGAATATACAAAACACAATAGAGACACAGATATGTGTGGTTCACCTAGTGTGGGATATGTCCACTAGAGAAATTTCTAGGTCCTTCCTTTATTATTATCTAACAAATGAAGGGAAACAACCTACAACACACCCGTTGTAACTTCCTCTTCTTTCTCTCACAGTCTCATCACTCAGAATACAATATTCACAATAAGACATAGTCGCAATACATTTCCCTCATAAAAGAGGGTTTCCTTCTAGTGAAAAAAACCCTAACATAACTTCTACCATGATATATGCGACTGTATAATGAACGGTCCAAATTTACTATGAAATTACAATATACATTTACAAGGAAAATTTTCCTTTGGGGGCCCTATTTCCCTCGGACCCCCCAGCCAGGGGGATATCTCCCCTAGACCTCGCAGGAGGTGCAATCCCCCCTTGCACTCCCACGTGTGGAGGAGTGTACATTCTTCCGGGGTCTAAAGTATTCATGGGGTAAAAACATGGTTGAAAACAAAGACCTCTGAATCAAGAAGATAATCAAGCTCCACAACCAACATAAAGAGATTGTCATGGACCATGGTAGTCACTTTCAAAATAATATGATGATCCAGTTAACATCAAAGATACGGTTTAAGAAGGAATATTCGTCACCCTATTATCTACAAGAAAACGGTCAAGTGGAGGCTGTTAATAAGTCTCTTAAGACTATTCTCCAATGAACAGTCAATTCGCCCAAGTCAAATTGGCATTTGATGTTATATTCAACACTTTGGGAATATTGAACTTTCGTCAAGAATGCTATAGGTTTCTCTCATTTCCAACTCATTTACAGGTTGGAGGTAGTCTTTCCCATAGAGTGTCAGATTCCTTCTCTCAAGTTGGCAGTGGAACTACTTCCCAACACGAATACACTTGAAGAGCATCTTATCTATCTCGAGCAGCTCGATGAACAACGTCGAGATGCAGCCTTGGCTAACGAGGATCATAAAATAAACATCAAGTGTCAATATGATCAGTCGGTCCACCCTAAAGTTTTCTTTGAAGGTGATCTTGTCTTGGTCTATGGTCAATATAAATATCCCTTGGGGGTAGGAAAATTTAAACCCATTTGGTTCAAACCATTTATTATTAAGAAAGTTTTGGAAAAGGGAGCTTATGAATTGGTTGACTTCGAAGATAATTATTTTCTTGAGCCCAGAAATGGGATCTACCTTAAGAAGTATTATGCTTAGGTTGGTCACCTGAGTGTGACTTCTTGTAAATAGTGTATATTTTTATTTACACATTTCAGTATCTTTGTTTTTTATGGATGTGTAGTTTTTTATGTTTCTGCATTGTGGTAGATGTCCAGTGAATCTGAGGTTTATGTTGGGTTCGCGGACGGTGCTATCCGACACACTCGAAGGCTTGCTTCCGCATCTTGGGTGATTTTCACACCCACTGATCAGTTGGTATCTTCTAGAGGTGTTTTTCTAAGAGAAGCGACCAATAATGTTGTTGAGTACAGTGTTGTAATAGAATTACTACGTGGTGTGTTGTCACATGGTATTTCTCACCTTCGGGTTCATCTAGATGCTCAAATGGTAGTGTCATAGTTAAATGGAGTGTACTACATCCACGATCCCACCCTTCAATGAAAATTATTTAGGGTACGTATTTTATAACGTTATTTTGATTATATTACATATATTCATGTTCCTAGGAGATATAATCAATTAATTGATGCATTAGCAAATCATGTTTTATATTGGCATATTTCACACACATAAATATAAAAATCACACACATACACACACATGTAAATATATTTGTACAAAAGCATATTCACTCCATAAGGAAAAAATATATGTATATATAACGTATCCAAAAATTGACGTCACAAAAATGTGGGCCATAGGCATCAAAAGTGTCAATAGTACATCGTCGGGATTAATCCCTCAATACATGGATAGATAAAAAAATGGGTGCTCTAGCACACATGATGTCCAATCCTAGTCTAAGTTGTAGGCCTATTGGCCCTACTGTAATGTACTACGATGTTGGCTAGACATTGGAATAACTGGACCCATGCCCTGGGTACTCCCACGACGTGGGGATGCATGGATGGTGGTAGATCCTCAATCTCCTCCATCGGCATGCTCTGGGTGAGGGATGTCAAGTTCCTCTCTACCCGCCTCAATAATCTCTCGGCCTCTGTCGGCGATGGTCTAGCTACAGCTGTGGCTCCTCCTAGTTGGGCCTGCTCTCATAGACGACTCCTAGTCTGGGGGAGGTCTGCTGGTCACACTGGCCCCACATATGTGCATAACAATCTTTTTGAGTTAGTACTATGACATTAACAAAAATATGTTTTCTTTATCATAAATAAAATTAAAAAAAATTAAAAAAATACATATATTTGAGTATGTACCTATACATATGACTCTTGTACCCCCCCTTTCTCCCTGGTGGGGCATCAAAGCGACCCATATAAAAAATGTTGGATAGGTGTCTACGTGCCCTCGTATGCTCTTCTTCAAGCTTAGGCTTGACACTCTTTCAAAGAAGAATGCACAAAGCACTGTCCTGAATCCAAAGTTCTTCTTCTTTCTCAGTTTAAACTATGTCAGTTGTATTTTCATATAATTGAGCATCGTCGTTCTCCAATCGAAGATCACCAGTTGCAAGCACTTCACTACACAATGCATTTGAGCTCGAGAATCCTAATGTAGAGCAATGGATCCAGTGATCCTCCCAACCAAGTATAACACTGCTCTCAATCCAAGTTTCTATATCTTCTCAATGGGGACTTGATATCTCATATTCTCTGTGCCGGCCTCACAATACATATCAACGTAATGGGCTATGTGATATGGCCCTAGAGGAAAGTTTGTCAAGTTTATGTATCCCCCTCCTAGAGAGACCGGTCAAGAAGTAAATGTCTTCATTAGTGAATATCAAGGATTGGCCTTCTAGCATAAAGGCCTCTGCATCACAGTTCCAATACTCAACAAGGTGATTCAGTAGTCTTGGTTGGGCCCTCATGAATGGAAAACGAAAAAATTTCTATAACCCACATTGTTTTAGTATGGCTACAGCTGTAGGGTCTTCTTCAACCATTTGATCCACTTTCATGCTAAATTTTAGGGCGCGTGGCCCCCAATTTTCTCTAAAAGCCATGAAAATTGAATAAAATTGCAAGAGAGGGGGTAGAGTACTTACTTGGTTAAAAAAAAGGTTGATTTCGTCCATCGTAGCTCTCCAAATGTGCAATTGAAGGAAGATATTTTTTTCTATTTTTGGGTTTTGCCAAACAACAATGGTGAAAATGATCTCTTTCATCTCTATTTATAGGGTTTTTGACACTGTGGTAACCTAGTTTTGACCCTTTTTCATCCCTATGGTTTGTTTGATGGATTTTTTTACTCGTTTTTGGGATTTTTTGGTCATCCACAAATCTTATGGGCTTCGGATTTAGTATTTTTAATGCATGGGTACCACTTATACCATCCTGTGATGAAGTTACGTTTTCTCCATTTGCATATAGGGTAGGACTTTATTGCCTTACATCTTGCATTTTATTGACAATTTCCAATTTTCCTTAGGGTCGATCCCACTGAAGTGAAACACAAAACCTTCTATGTTGCTTTAGACGTGTCGTAATTAGGTGGTAGAGCCTTCCTCTCCATGGATGCCTAGATAGATCCTTGGCTTGCATTATGGAATCCATGCTGCAAGTATTATGTAGGCTTGGGAGTCCCTTTAGTCCCACCATGAATTTGTGTTGAAGCCTCATCCTTCTTCTTCATATTTTTCTAGCCCATACCTGAGGGACTCCCCAAGAGAATTGTTTTGTTGTCTTTCAAGCTCACTTAAACTATGAAAGAGACATCTAACAAGAAATTATTTATCCTTTTCGGCTTCGTTCAGATTACTTAAGAAAATGCGCCCCCATGGAGTCTTCTTTAATCCCTTTTCAAACTCTCTAAAATTAAAAATATTGTCGAGTGATCTTGTTTCCCTTCACGCTCATCAAAGTGAAATTTAAAGGCACATTTGTCCGACGATATTTTACCCCTTTTTCGGTCCATATCATGGCTATTTTTATGAAAAAGGTATGCCCTAGGAGCTATGGTTCGCTATGAGAGTATTCTCAGGTGTAATTTTAACCCTTTTTGGGCCTGAGGGACTAAATTTGCGAAAAGGGGCTATTCTCCTTGGTTTTGGTTTATCACTTTTTGGGGCCTTGGAGATTATTTACAAAAAAAGAAATCCCTTGGAGTCTTCTTTAAGCCCTTTTTTAGACTCCCTAAACAAGGAAAGATCGTCGAGTGACCTTGTTTCTTTCACACTCATTACTCATTCCAGAAGGAATATCTATTTGGCATAAGTTTAAATCTTTTTTTGACCAATAAATTACCTACGAAAAGGGTATGCCTCAGGAGACATGTCTCACCGGGAGAGTTATCCTAAGTTATGTTTTATACTTTTTCAAGCTCAGGGGACTAAATTATGAAAAAGGACAAGGGAGTCCATAGTTAAGCTCTTTTGAGACTCCTTAAAATTGAAAAGATAGTTGAGTGATCTTGTCTCTGTCACACTCGTTAAAATGGTTTTGAAGAGACGTCCTTTCAATATAATTTTAACCCTTTTCTAGACTGGATGGACTAAGTACAAAAAAGGAATACTTTATCCCTAGTGAACATAAGAGTTATCCTTGGTATGATTTTATTCTTTTTCGGGCCCTGGAGACTAAATTTACAAAAAAGATCAGTATGGAGTCTTCTTTCACTGGTTTTTTAGACTCTCTAAAAATGAAAAATCATCGAGCTTACCTTCTCCGAGCTCGTAAAACTTTACATTGAAGGAGGCTCACTATGTCAATCTAAAAATCACATTGCATGTATCATTCTTGCATCTTTGGCCTAATTTCATCTCTATTATGTTGTTACTAAACCTTTATAGCATTATGTAGGTGCAAGCCTTGTAACATTTTTTGCCCTTGCGTTCTGACACCCTAACCCATGGAGGAATTTTCCTGAGTGTCCTTATCTTGCACATGTCTTCTTGCACTGAGCATCAGTATGTTCCATGCGCTTGGAACTGGTTCGCTTTCCTGTGGCACTCATTCCTCCTTTGTAACGTAGCATTATTTTATTCTTTTCCAAGCTCGTTAAAAATATGAAAAAGAAAAAAAAATCGAATATTCCAAAAAGAGGGGATGAGAAAAAATTCTCTTTTATTGGCAGCAATCTAGTCACCCTTGGATAGAGCACATCCTTCAGTCTAATATGCAAAGAATTTTGATTTAGTATGGCCTTAGGAAGTTGTTCTCGTTACATAGATTTGTGTCCTCCTTCCTTTGGCTACTCTTCCGAACACACGGAGAGTTTGTGTTGCCTCTTGTGCCATGAGCTTATGCCAATAACACATTGCCTGACTATTTTCATATATCGTGCTCTTTTCCAATGGAAATTCTTACAGCCTAAGTCTCCCATTCTGCAATAAGTCTCTTGACCTTCATAATCCGGCCATCCTGAGTGTCCTATCAAGTGTACATTCAGAATCAATAAAATTATGTGCCTAATGATCGAGATCCTCTAGTATTTCTACGATGGCTTTTCGAAGACCTCATGATAGTTAGTTTTACACTCCTATTATACTCCTACATGAGTTATGAATATATTGAAGATATTGCTCGAGTTATTAAATCTTTCATCTCCATCTCTAGGCAATGTTGCCTCCTAGAGATTCATATCACATTATATTTGTATATCTTCTGATGATTTTGAGATGTAGATCCGATGTATATTATTCACAGCTACAATCTATATTTCCATTTACATTAGTCATGTGGCCATGATTACTATGTATGACATGGATTTGCGGTGTACTTTATTGGAAGCCATGCTTAGTTTGTCCCGAGCATGGGTATCCTCGCCTTGATGATTATTATTGTTCTTTTGCAGATGACACACTCATGAATACTCGTCTGGGTTCACTCGACTCGGTGCCTTCCCATTTTATTAAATATTTTTGGAGCAGGCATGTTTGGAGAACAATGCATCAAGCGAGGAAGAGTGGACCAAGAAGGAGAGCACGCCACATTTTGAGGAAAATCAGTGCGTGTGGCAAGATTTGTAGAAATCGAGCTCAAATATGGACAAACCTAGCCTAGTTAAGGGTTAGCGTTTTGGGATGGATTGTAAGGGTTTCTAACCCATTTTTGTAATATAAATTGTTAATGTTTATGCCATTATTATAGTTCTTTGCATTTCAATAGATAAGAGCATCATAAGAACAAGATCACTGAGAAATACACATTCACAAGAGACACAACATTTATCCTGGGAAACCCTCTAGGGGAAGAAAACCCA
>SNQJ01S0283617.1:0-11082 GCA_010110895.2 Picea sitchensis | reverse complement strand
AGGCGAGCGCCAATTTCATCATCATGCCTGCGATGATGTTTCTTGATGAAGAGACAACACAGAAACCCCTAAAGGACATTGAAGCGTTGGACGTGGCATTGGCCAAGATTCCAACAAAGGCACTGTATAAACTTCAGGTAAGTATTGCGCGGGAGATTCAGTCCAGGGAAAGAGCGGACACAACAAATCTACAGGTAGCCCAGGCAGGAAACATCACGATGAAGGAAGCCCTCAACCTCGAAGTGCAACGGAAAGAGAGAGCACAACAAAAAGTGGAGGAGATGGAGACTCAGATCCACATACTATTTCAAGCCATTCCCGAGAACACAAATGAGGAGGCAATGCCTTTGGAAGAGAAGCTACGAACGATAGAGCATAATATACAACAATATAAGGAGCAAATTAAAGAGTTGGAGGAGCGTGTCACACCCACTACTCCCCCAAAAGTCAGAGCGCAGCGAGAACAGGAGGTAACAACAATTATTGAGGACATCGGTCGAAGCATATAGACAATCACTGGTCTATTAGAAAAGAGTGCGCAGTTGTGGACTCACCTCCTATAGGATGGAAGCCTCCAAGAACTACAAGAAAAGGAAAACAAACTCCACGCAGCAATGGCGGAGGTGAAGCAGCAACAGAAAACTGTGTCATTGTCGGAGAAGATTGGGACTGCCACCNACAATCTCCTATCACGGAGCAGGTGGTCACCATTATGGCTGAAAAGAGCAGTCAGGCTCACTATCAGTGCCAACGGATAACAAAAATGTATGACGCACTGCAACAGGCAGTAACAGACGCAGGAAGCAGGCAGTGACAATGGCACAAGTCAGGCAGTGACTCAGAATGAGTCACGATGTCAGTGTTGGGGGCCTGTTGGGCACAGGCCCATTTTGGGGAAAAGTCATGATGTGGAGGAAATACAGTTGGTAGGGAGGCATGCGAGGCGTGCATGCAAGAAGATGGGAAAGAAAGACAACTTGCAGGAAAAGTAGTGGACGAAAGGAAAACGCACATGCAGAGGAGGAAAGCATGCAAGGCCAGCATGCAAGAAGACCTAACTAGGTTAGGGTTTTGGTAAGAGAATGTAATGGCTGATGAGCCAAAAACACATATAAATAGATACCTAGGAGGTCTAGGGGGGGTTCTGAATATGGAGTGTTACTCGCGTGAGAAGGAGTAATTGGTTTGTAACACAATTGTAATCAAATCCAATCTTGAAAAGTTGTTGAGTTGCAGAGGGCCAGAAGGGTAGATCTTGAGGGTTAGATCATAGGCTGAGGAGCCTGGTGTGATCTAGTCCACTTCATAATAGATCTCTACCCGACTGAGGATGAGTTGTAAAGCGCACGGTGCTTTAGTTTTGGAACTACCATAATAAAAGAGCTCGAGAGCCAAATCTTTGTGGACATATCCCAAGAGGGGGTGAACCACGGTAACACCTGTGTTATGTGATTGAATGTTTGTGTCCCGTTTACTATCAATAAGTAGATGTTACAATGATGTATGAATGAATTAATGGATCTAATTCTGCTACATGCATGAATGAGAATGACAGTATATTACTCTAATAATTAGATAGAATTCACATCGCACAATTCATGGATCTCCATTTTGTCTTGGACTGCAAGCATCTGAGCATTACACTCACCCATTAAGACTATCTCGAGTGAGACTGCGCAGTGCACTCTGTGTGTTGCGCTGCCGTCTGGTTTACTAGGAGGGCCGATAGTTTTACAGGATTTGTTGGATCCCTAGTAGACCTGAACCTAGGCCAAATCATGTTAAAGGCATAACTAAGATAAAACAACCAACAACCTTTGACAGGAAAACCAAAAAGGAAACTTTTCAAGTAGGTGACCTGATTTTGAGGTGGGATGCCAGGAGGGAAGACAAAACCAAGCATGGTAAGTTCGATAACCTTTGGTTTGGCCCCTTTAAGGTGGACAAAGTTCTAGATAATAATACCTTTATATTGCAAAATATGGATGACAATGAGATCTTTGGAGGTCCAGTCAATGGGTTCTTGCTGAAGGATTACTTTTTCTGATGAACCAGAGATAGTCCATTATGTACATAGTTGTTTTGAATTCCAGTTTGATTCAGTAGTTTAGTGTGAATAAAAGACTCCATAGCCCAATAAAGACACCGGGGTATAGTTGTAGATTTGATTTTCATTTGAAATAAGACATGTAACATGGCAGGTAAAGGGAGTAAAGTGACTGGTGGTAGGGGGCATAAATGAAATATCTACGGAACACAATATATTTTTCTTATCACCTCACAGGGAGGTGCTACCCCCAATTGGAGTCAATGTTAAATCCTAGGTATGCACCTCTTGTTGTAGGGATTTTGCACCCTGCAGGAGTTGAGCTCCTTTAGGTTCTACCAGCACCTAAGACAGGAATAGAGACAAAAAATAAGGATGTTACTAGATCTGATTCATACATGAAAACAATCAAGGAAGCAATCATGCATGGATTGACAACAAATCTTATAGTATATCATAACACATAATTATCCTAATTCTCTACCAATGAATACATAAACTTGTATGAAGAATTGAATAGAGGGAAACATTGAGTATGTCTTCTATTAATCAAAGAAGAAATATTACAACTTACAAATGAGAAGCCGATGCAATGGTATCCTTCCAAGCTCCTTTCCCAAGTCTTGCAACCAAATCACCAGAGTAACCTTGCTAGCTCTTTCCTCCTCTTTCCCCGTGGGAAATGGCTTGGTTCTTATAGGGATTTAGGGATAAGGCCATATAGTTATTAGGATAATATCCTCGAGCTCATAATGGAATCCTTCTCGAGGCTAAACTCTAAGAAATTATTGGGAGGTCTTATCCATCGAAACCAAATCCAAAAATAGGGGCTTCTAGACTCGGTCGTTCTCTAGACAATTAGACAAAGCGACTGGTCGCTCACTGGCAGGCTAGAAATCACGACCAACCCTTTCGATCGCACCCTTAATGAAGGAAAAGAGAGACCAAGTTGAAATTAGGCTAGAATCTCAGGGAAGAAGTGGTGAATGTTGTTGGATTGGATAGGTGATATTTAGGTTATAATGACCTAATGATTAGGTGGTAAATAACATTATAATAGATGGCCCCTAAAGTGTGAGGTTAGAAGAGGTGTCTGATGGTCAAAACACTTTATAAATGAAGTTGCAGAGCTTTGGGAAAAGAATCTTGGAGAAGAGCATCACCAGTCCTGCATAAAAATGATCCATGAGGCACGCATACCCATGCTCGGTAAGAAAGACAAGAGCATAGCCACCATAAATACACTGCAGATCCATGTATGACACAAGTGATGGGATGATGGCCACATCAAAATACATCATGTATCCATCAAGAACCAATCATGACGCGATCATGGCCATGAAAGTATACATTGTGGATCCATGCAAGACGTAAGTGAAATAGTAGCCATGACCAAGTAAACATATGGATCTATGTCACCTCATACAAATCAGTGAGATGTCTCAATAACTGAGCAATATGTGAAGTGCTCATGAATATTCTCCACCATACCTTGGGAAAGAATATCATCTAACAACAGGGTGATATTTCCCAAGGTCTTTATCCTACATCTGAAGGGTATGAATCTACAGAATGTGAATAAAGGAGTTGATGTCGAGCATGGTAGAAACCGTCTGATTACCGGTCATTAATGAATACCGTTAACAGATGTGAGGGAATCCACCGATGATGATAATGGAACCCAAGATACCTAGTACAATATACAAAGTGTGAATAAATGATTTGACGTCGAACACTCGTAGATTCATTCGACATGAGCCACTAATGTAAACCCATTATGGAAATTCAAGGGTACTAAGGGATTTCTATATTTCAATCCTAGATAATGAGTTGGAGTCAATAGGGTGAAATCCATTGAAGGAGGGCCTTGATGTATATCCATCAATCGACACAAAACATGTAAAGATAGATGGTGTGAAAATCATAATAATGGAGCACAACTGACACAGGGATGACCGGGATAAACTAGTGGAAAGGAACTGCAGGTGGTCGATGTAGGTAAACTTCCCTTGAAAAAGTATGCACGAAAAATAATTTGAATCGAGATCATTAACTCAAATGAATACCATAACACTGGTCATGGACCTATCAGGGGAATGTGACACACCATGGAAATGGTGGTTAATGGGAGAGAATGGATGACCCAACTGTTATATATGATGATAGAACATGTGCATTGTTCAAGGGCGACTTCAAGTAGTAATTGTTGTCAGATAATGAAGATAAAAAGACGGAAAAACCCTCTAAAATTTCCCCACTGTGATTGGTGAGTACCTCTTTCCAGTTTTACAAGCTTGAGGAGGATAACAAATGCTCGATATAGCTCACCTAGCGATGAGTCCCTCGACATATTTTTAACGAAACTAAGGAAGGAGGGGTTTAGTCCCATGTGGGTCCTTTGATGTAAAGTTTAACAAGTCCAAAGAGGGTAAACACAATGTCTTTTTCATATTTAGAGAGTCTGAAAAGGTCGTGAAGAAAACTACATAAGAAACGTTTTCATAAAATTAGTCTTTGGGGTCCGAAAAGGTATAAAACGATACATAGGAGAACTCTTCTAATCATGCTTGACTAGAGTATTCATTTTTCGTAATTAGTCTAACGAGGCTGAAAAGGGAGTAAATTGTCACTCAAAAGACACCATTTCTAACCTTTTAACAAGTGTGAAAGGAAACAAGCTCACTCGACAGTCTTTTCATATTTAGAGAGTCTGAAAAGAGCTTAAAGGAGACTCCAAAGAGTTCCTTTTTCGTATAGCTTTTATGAGTCTGAAAAAGAGATAAAAGTATACTCGGTAATCTATTCTCATGTATTAACGAGCACGAGAAAGAACAAAGACTAAGCTCAGTAACCTATTCTCATGTATTTACGAGCACAAGAAAGAAAAAATAGTAAGCTTGGTAACATATTCTCATGTATTTATCAGCACGTGAAATAAAAAAGACTAAGCTCGAGATTGCTTTTATTTTTACACAAGCTTGAAACAAATTAAATATATTCTTGGGTAGGTTTCATTTTTTTGGCGAGCTTGAAACTAGAAGGATAATTGTGCTCGACACTTCCCAATGGAAAGTCCAAAGGTGGGGGTTAGTACTTTACCCCCAACTTGAGAAGCTAGAGGCTTAACTCCAACATGATAACCATATGTTGGAGAAATTCCCTCCAAGCTTCATTTCATCCACCGACTCTTCTCCTATCACCAATTCTTATGTTATTTCCAATTTCTAAAGAAAGAGGACTGACTAACCGAAGCAGATGGAATGAAGGTTCAACTACAAGTTGTAATGGAAGACTTGACTCAATGGGAGAGGCGGATGTTTCATTTGTTAATGAGATTGAAACAGGAAAAGAACTATGCTCATGACTAGATGTTTCATGTTTTAACGATCTTGACACAGGAAAAGAACTATTCTCATCGATCGGTTTCATTTTTAATGAGCTTGAAATAAAAAAATAAACTATGCTTTATGATGGGCTAGATCTCCAGACCTCTATTTCATTTTTTAACGATCTTGACACGGAAATGGGAACCATACTCGTAGCTATAATCTTGATCATGGCTTCCAAGAGGATAAAACTCTGGAAGGAATACATGTCAAGTGAAAAACCTCAATCATGGCTTCCAAGATATCTTCACGAGGTGGAAGAACAACACTCTGGAAGGAATGCATGTCAAGGGGCACGATAGGGGAAATGATATCAGGCTCTAAAATCCCTATTGAATATACCACCATGTCAACTGCCAGATCTAAGTCAGAAGAAGGGAGAGATGCCTTCTCATTCGAAGTTGAATGCATGGGACTGGTTGCCACATAATTGACCTACGGCGGGGCTGATGACATTAGAATATAAGGACCAATCGGGGAGGTCTGATGGTTGACCATCATATTAGGGCCAATGAATGAAAGATGGTCTATGGTCACTATCTGTCCATTACCAGGAAAACACATCACTCGAAAGAGTGTGGAAACAAAAGCTTTCATAGCGTAAACATAGTCTCGACCCAAGAGAAAATTAAAGTCCAAGGGGTCGTGGACTACCATCACATAAATGTAGAGCATTTTCCCCCCCAAAGTAATAGGAAACTAAGGAAGGATCCCTATAGGTTGACTAACCCTTCTGTTAAAATCCAACAAATTCTAAGTCACCGACGCAAGCTGAGGTGAACCCAGAGCTTGCCAAGCATTCAAGGATAGGATGCTAAGAAAATATCCTTTGTCTATTATAGTGTTAGGAATATTCCTACAACAAACTTTGATAGTAATTTGGAAAGGCACGTAAGAAGGAAGATGAGGTTATGTTAGAGCGTTCCAATCGATGGTAATTGCATTGCTTGGAGGGGGTGTCGTTGGAACGGGTGGAATGTCCCCTTGTCCGGAGGAATTTGCAGTGATAAGAAAGACTTGAGCGACATCGTCACTCTTCGAAGGAGGAGTGGGATCGATCGATGGGGATATCGAATCGACCATGTGATGGACCGGATCGACCGATGGGGTACTCGACTCGATCACTTGGGTTTCACTCTTCGATGGAAGAGTGGGATCGACCGATGATGGGATCGGATCGACCTCTTTGTTTCACTCTTCAATGGAACAGTGGGATCGACCAATGATATAATCAAATCGACCACTTTATCAACTAGGTTAATTGAGGATGAAACCAAATTGACCACTTGATCAACCAAAATAATAGAGGGTGGAACCGAATTGACTAGTTCATTAACTAATGGCGCGTTGGGAGAGAGTTTACGGTAACAGTGTGGAAGCGGATGTTGAGAAACACCAAGGGATTCATACGATTTTGAGGCTTCATCCATGCGCGAACAAAGGTAGGTATAGTGCATTTCCTTGCATAACCAACAAGGATTCTTGAGTTTACCCTTCTTACTGCCAACCATATTACTATTCGATGGGTTGTCACCAGCATGACCTGCAACGAATGATGATGCAGATTGAGAAAAAACCTGAGACCACACTTCTATGACCTTATCAATACCAGGGAAATCCTTGAGAAGGTGATCACCCTTGCAAAGCCCACAAGGGGATTTGAGCTTGTGATTTTACGTGTTAGACTTGATGACACCATCAACACTCCCATCATGATGCCCAGAGGCTGGTTGATCACTTCCAACATGTCCTGTAATAGTTGGAAGCTTTCCCTCTTTCTTATTTTTCTTCTTCTTAATCTTCTTAATCTTCTTGTCCACCTAGTTACTAGTTGTACAGCTTTCACTAAGTGAAGAGGAAGAACAAGAAGAAGACCCAATAGGCGAAGAAGGAAGAGGTTCGACATGAGGTTGGATCCTGGGGTGGAGTGTTTACATATGAAGTAGTAGGAGCATTGACGCTCACTGGAGTGGAAAACAACCAAACCGGTAACCCAACCGTGAGACCGGGAAGAGTCAAAGTGGCGATGTAAGGTGGGCCAACGTGTCCCATGGAAGGAGAAACAAACAGTATCCCAAGAAAGGGATTCCTTCATTGGTATTCCTAGGAACTTATTCCATAGATACAAACTCAACCCTAAGGTCCACTAAGAAAACAAATAGCATGTGCTAGAAAATATAGGAAGCAAACCAAACAAAGCAATAACTACTCACAATGGACATACTAGTTGGTGATGAAATCCAACATCACAGGAACACATGAGAAGGGGTGGGGATGAACGAATGGATCAGTTATGTTGGTGACCTGCTTAATGGACTTACGCCCTGGTGCAATTCCCCTTACGGCGAGAGCAGCAGGTGACCCTCCAAGGAGCCCAAGTGAGTTTGACCAACGTCTGAGCTAAGTACAATAAAAACTCCCCTTCATCATCACCTCGTGTAAAGACCCTAAATATTATGGCTACTAAGGTCACCAACTCGCAGTCAGCCACTGGGAGAGTACAGTCGACAGTCGGGTCCGAAAGTATGGGCGAGATATCAAGTTTGAAATTCTCCAAGAGGACTGAGAAAAAGAGGACCGGAAAAACCTCCAGAGGACCCCGAACAGATTTGGGATTCATGAAGTTCCGAGACCAAATGAAAACAAATGATTCTCAATAAGAACCCCCAATATACTAATGTTTTATTACATTTGTTTAAGCCTTGGAGGGGTAATATTCATTGCTCTCCCGTGCGCGACTCATTTTTAGCCCCTATGTGAGAGGGGGGTCCCGGCTATGCTTATACAAAAATTGTATTTTCTCTCCCTATCACAAGATTCTATGTTGATTTTAGTTGCTTTGGAGATTTCACCTGACAACCTATTCCAAATCTCTATCCTGATCTATCGTTGATGTACATGCCCTAAAAAGAAAAGTTGCTAGATCAATTTTATTAAGCGCTTGATTTTATGGTTGTTGGTTTACTCAAGGGTGCGGTAGTGAAACTGATGATGTTTAAAGGACTCGACTCCAAAAAGGTGTAGATAATTGTGCAATGCAATAATTATTTTTTGGTGAAATATAGCTAAAACATGGAGGGGAGTTCTTTACTCATTTATAATGACAACTAAGCACTCAACAACATGAAATATTAATTTTATTTTCAATGAAATGGATAAAAATGCCAAATGATACAATGAAGTATTTGCAACACAAAAGAAAACAACTTTCCTAATCTACTTTTGAAAACACTCTAACAAAAGTTTATGCTTTCTCTTTTTCTTTTCAAGTAAATGCAATTTGAAAGGAATTCCTTCTATTTCTTTTCTTTCAATCTACAATGTGTAATGCACTGAAAAGTAGATAAGAAGGAGGAAAGAAAATATTCCAAATTGAAACATGCAAAATGCAAGGCTTCAAAAAGGAAAAAAGTCTTCCAAATGACTGAAAATCAATCAAAGCGAGAGTGGGAAATCAATCAAAGAGAAATTTCTCCAAATAATCTCTCAGGGAGATTCCAAGGATATGTGGACTACTTGAGGAGTTCAAGGCAGAGATTTTTGGTCATACCAATGCAAAAATAACTTCAATAAGTTAACAGATGAGTGGCATACAGAAAGAGAGGAAAAGTTTTCAAGAAAAATGCAAAAAAAATCCAAAAAAATTATAAAATTTATAGCAAGGAATCTAAGGTAGATCCAAGGTGGATATGGAGTGTTGAATAGGACCACAACAAACAGATCTAAGTGAGTATTTTGAAGGATAACCCTTCAAAAAGGAGTCTCGGGATAATGGTTGCTCCCTAAGAAGGGAGATAAAGCGACCAACCGCTCCCTGTGAAGAGAGAAAGGGCGACCATAAGGTTTGGTCGCTCCTGCTTAACCTAAGAGGATGGTTGGTCGCTCCCTTATAAAGAAAAAGGTTTGAACAAAGGAGGTTGGTCGCTCTATTTACACAGGGAAAGTGCAACATGGGTTCTTCAGAAGTTCCTTACACCTTGCAATCGTCTATACATACAAGGGAAAGTGTGATTTCAGTGCGTAAATGGTACCATGCTCACCTACCCTTGTCAGCTATCCTTACATGGGAAAGTGCGATTTTAGAGGTTCCTTACACCTTGCACCTCCCAGCCACCCTTAGTCAATCCCATTTCACCTTCTTTCATTCTTAGGACCCAAAAATATCATAGCCTCTAATTCTCTTCCTCATCCTTTTACACTCACTCGCCAACCACCTCTTCACACTTCATTCACCACGAACCTTAGAGCCTCAACTCACTTCTCTCACATTGCTAATCAATCGCACTCGAAACTAATTTGGGCATTGTTTCTTAAGACTCCATGATCTCATGGATTTTTCCACATACCCCAAAGAATTATGTCCATGGGGTCGTTTCCAGATCTCCTCAAAATTAGACTGCGACACTCCTTGGAAAGTGGCACATACCCTTTTGTTTTTGTGCCCAATCTACTCACAAACAACATAACACAACTTCGACACTCAGCAATCGTCGGATCAAGTCTCCTTGATAGGTTGTGAACCATTGATTTGTATTATGTTCACCAAAAACACCCAATATGTGCTCAGCGCTCAACAGCCTTCCGATCTGGACCTTGGATTAATCTTAGTCATCGATCTATTCCCCGAATATCAGGACCAACAGGATATTGGTCCCACCAGGGTATCTGTCCCCAGGCCCCTGAGATTCCAGCAATGCATTGCTCCTTTAATCCAACGATTTTCGATATGTCGGTATACACATGGTCTCCACATGGCTCTATTGATGTGGCATATTAGTTGTCCCACTGTGTATCTGTCCATCGGGCCTTCAGAGATTCAACACAACCATGCTCCTCCATTCTTCCAGTATCTGATATGCGATATTGTTGACGTGGTATTCTATTTGGATTCATTTCCATGTGTACTGGTTGATGTGGCATCTACCGTGGTGTTGACGTGGCATTGTCGTGGTCATGATGTCATCACTTCCTTCGGCTCTTGTTCATATGCATGACAACTCAACATTCGACACATGGCAATGTCCTAGTTTCATACATGGTTCTGACATGGAATTGATGTGACATCTGAGTTGGCTTATCGAGTATCGGGCCCCCGTAATTTTACCACTATGCACACACTTCATTCTTCTGGTATTAGATACTCCGATATCATATCACCAAGGAACCAGGCCACTAGGGTATCCCCCCCCGGGGGGGGACCTCGGGACTTTTCATATTATGCATACTCATTTTTCTCTCAATATTTGATACTCTGATATCGGATCACCAAGCCACCGGGGTATCGACCCCCCGGGCCCCCGCAACTTCAACAATGCATTAACAATCCCTCGATCTCCTGATATCCAATAGATTATACGTGTCATGGTGTTGATGTGGTAGATGGGTGGCTTCCCCGTGGATCTTCATATTATCTTAAGTGCTTGCATCGCGTCTAAGTTGGCATCGAAGCTATCCCATCGGGCATTGACCCAATGAGTACAGGGCCCCTGGAAATTTTGGCAATGCATTTTCAGCAAATGTTTTGTTACTCTGATATCTGATATTAGATATAGTGGGTTCCATACCTAAATGGTAAATCATCGCGCAGGGTTCCATGGCTCACTCGTTCTTATTCAAATTACGTAATAGAGCTTTTGCAATATAAACTCT
>SNQJ01S0283615.1:0-11306 GCA_010110895.2 Picea sitchensis | reverse complement strand
CTCTGTTACAATAATCTCCAAGCTAGGGTTTTCATACCCTCGACCCTTATTTATACTAAATATCTCTATTAAGAGAAGCATCTAGAGGAAGATCCTTCTAGAAGCGGAAGCTTCTATTAGGTCTTCTTACATCCACCTTATTCTATTTTATTGAAAGGCCTTTATTAATATTGACCTTTATTACATCCGAATACATTGATTTACCTATGTGCGGGTTAGGACCTTAACAGTTGATCATCCCACACACCTCCGACTTAACTTTGAGCGATGTCGCTACTACCGGATTCACTTGAATCCAAACAAATGCAGTTTTTGTGTGACATTGAGTCGTCTGTTAGGCTTCATAGTTTCTACAACAGGTATCATGGTCGATCCTCTCAAAGTTGAGGCAATAGCTCAGTTGCCTCCACCGTGCACAATCCTTCATCTTCAGAGTTTACAGGGAAAAGAGAACTTTTTACGATGTTTCATCGCAAACTATGCCAAGATCATAAAGGGATTTATGTGTTTACTGAAGAAGGGTGTTCCTTTTCATTGGGACAAATCCACTCAATGCTCTTTCAAAGCGTTGAAACACGCCCTCACGACTTCCCCTCTACTAAAGCCACCCAATTATAATAAAGAATTATTATTTTACTTGGCTATGATAGATTTGACCATTGGTATGGTCTTGGTTCAGGAGGATGATTTTCTCTCAGAATATGTGATTTATTACCTTAGTCGAGGCCTGGTTGGACCGAAACTCAATTATTCCCACATTGAAAAAGTTGTGTTGGCCACAGTTCATGTTGTCCAATGGTTCTGTCATTATATATTGTTTCGCAATACCACCGTCATTGCCATTGTGAATCCATTTCAATACGTATTGAAACGACGAGTAATTGGCAGAAAAATCAGTAGATGGATAGTTGTCCTCCTGGAATTTGACTTAGATTTTGTTTCGACAAAATCCAAAAAGTCGTTGGTCTTTGCGAAACTCATTTTGGAACTTCCGGTCGAGTCATGTGACGTTATGCTCGAAGAGTCATTTATTAAAAGATACATTTTTTTTATCATGTCTTCGAACCCCTAGTATGGATATGTACTTTTCTATCTCGAGACTTTGAAGTGCCCCACCTCTGCTTCTTGTGATGAGCATTTTCGTATACACCATCAGGCCAAGAATTATCTCATACTCAAGGACACTTTATATCATCAAGATGTAGATTGCATCCTTCGTCGATGTCTCACTCATGAAGAAGAAAAAATTGTGCTTAACGATTGCCACACTAGAGCATGTGGTAGTCATTTTCCGGGTTGGCAATAGCCCAAAAGATTCTACGAGCCAGTTACTTTTGGCCGACATTAATCAAATATTGTGTTGAATCAGTCAAGAAGTGCCACCCGTGTTAGATCTTCTCTCGAAAAATGAGGACACACCCTACTCCCATGTTTCCTGTCATTACCAATGGTCCCTTCACCAAGTGGGGGATTGATTACACTACATGCAACCCCCCTTCAACAAGGGGGCACTGTCATATCATCGTAGGAGTAGACTACTTCACCAAGTGGGTCAAAGCTATGCCAATGTTCAAAGATGATGGAGATACCGTAGCTCTCTTTTTGTTTAACCAGATTATAGCAAGGTTCAGCGTCCCAAGAGAGATTGTCACTGACCATGGAAGTCACTTTTAGAAAAAAATGATGTCTGAGTTAACATCAAATCTTGGGTTGAGGCAAGAACATTCGTCACCCTACTACCCACAAGCGAATGGTCAGGTGGAAGTTGTAAATAAATCTATCAATACCATTCTACAACGAACGATCAATTCGTCCAAGTCAAATTGGAATTTGATGTTATACTCAGAATTATGAGCCTACTGAATGTCTGTTAAGACTACAACCGATTTCTCACCTTTTCAACTCATTTACAGGCTGGAAGCATTCTTTCCCATAGAGTGCTAGATCTTGCCTCTAAAGTTGGTAGTACAGTTATTGACAAACACTCCACCGCTTGAAGAGCGTTTATTATACCTCAAGAAACTCAATGAGCAGCATCGGGATGAGGCCTTGGCTAACAAGGCTCACAAGCAAAAATTCAAGTGTTAGTTTGATCAGTCCATTCATCCTTGGATTTTCTCTGAAGGTGACCTTGTCCTAGTCTATGACCAAGATAAGGAACCCCTAGGGGAATGCAAGTTCAAACCCATGTGGTTTGGACCTTTCATCATGAATGAGGTTCTAAAGAAGGGAGCTTATCATCTGGTGAACTTTGAGGGAAATGCTTTGGCGGAGCCTAGAAATGGGCTCAACCTCAAGAAGTAGTATTTGTAGGTGGGTCACCTCAGGTGACTTCTTGTACATATGTATAGTTCTTGTACATTTGGTTTTTTTATTTTTTGTCTTTTTAGTTTTATGGACGTGTCATTTTTTATGTCATCTTTTTCAATGTGGCAGATGTCAAGTGAATCAGAGGTGGTCATTGGGTTCGTGGACGGCGCTAGCTGGCACACTCGGAGGCTTGCTTCCGTAGCTTGGGTGATTTTCACACCTCAGGGCCAATTGTTTTCTTCAGGAGGTATCTGTCTAGGTGACACCACAAACAATGTTGTCGAATACAATGCAATCTTAAAGTTCCTTCGTGATGCTTTTTCGCATGGTATCTCTCACCTTCGAGTCTACTTAGATGCTCAACTGGTTGTGTCTCAATTAAATGGATTTTACCATGTTTATGATCCTACTCTACACCGACATTTCCTTAGGGTACGTCTCTTAGAACGAATCTTTGATTACATTACGTATATCCATGTTCCTGGGATATTGAATCAAATCATAGATACTCTAGCTAATCATATATTAGATTGGGATATTGCACACATATAAGAAAAATCAGACACACGCACATGTAAATACATTTGTAAATAAATGTAATCCATAAAACACAAAAACATGTAAATATGCATATATATAATACAAAATATCAGAGTATGTGGGTGGGCGCAAGAGCCTCAAAAATAGGTCCAGTAAGTGTCACAAGGCTTATGCCCTCAAAAATATGCAAAAGGTGGACTCGAAACATAAGAATTATAGCCTAACTAAAGGAAGGGTGTGTTGGCCCTGCCATAGTGAAAAACGATGTTGGCCAAATACTGAAAGAGCTGGACCTAGGTCCATGGTACCCCAACAACATGAGTCTACATAGACGGTGGGAGATCCTCGATCTCCACCATAGGAACTGTACGAGTAAGAGCAGTGAGGTTCCACTCCACCTGCCTCAAAAATCTCTCACCCTCTCCAGCTAGAGGTCCCCCTGTTGCCCCTGGTCCGCCAGCTGTGGCTAGTCCCACCTCTAGTCGAGGATGCCGCCTGGTCCTCATGAAGTTTGCCTGACACACCAGCCCCACATCTGCACATAACAGATACATACATTTCAGATACTCTGGTATACAAAAAAAATGATATATACGAAAAAACATAAAAATTAAATAACTTTGAAAACAAAAAACAAACTTACCCATCTCTCCTCGCTCCTCTCCGGGAGGTACAGGCATGTCAGGATATCTAGAAAATTTGATGCTGGCATAGGGGTATTCCTCTCTGGCCGGAATCTATCATGCCCACCAGGAAAAAAACTTGTCGTTGAAGGCCTCGATTGTCCTCCCTCCCCCCTGTCGCGGAAATAGAGCCGCACACCTACATAGAACTGGGAGAGAGGCCTCGTTCCCTCGTATTGTCTCTCTAGGACTGAGACTGGGGACCCTCTCGAAGAAGAAAGAGAAAATAATAGTCCTGAACCCAAAGTTTCTGTGTCTCCGCATACGACACTCTGTCAGCTGCCTCTTCATGCAGTCTAGTAAGGTGGTACTCCAATAAAAAAAATTGCATTTAAGCACTAAACCGCACAATTCATGTGCACCCGAGAAACTTGATGTAAATATGTAGATCTAGTGATATGCCCAATGAGAAAAACTATCTCTTTCAGTGATAAGTTTGAAATCTTGTTTATCAGCACCTGGGTGCCCACTTTATATGTGTCATCTTCACAATGGAGTCCAATTAACTCTTCTATGTTGTAAGGCCCATAGGGAAAAGTGTGAAAGTTGACTGGTTCCCCTCACCTTGAGAGGCCAATCAGAAAGTAGATATCTTCAATCGTTGGATTCAACAATTGTTTCTCAAGCATGAATGTCTTTGTGTCAGGATGCCAGTAATATACCAAGGCATTCAACAGCCTGGGTTGTTCCCGCATGAATGGGCACTGGAAGAATTTCAACAAACCACATTGAGCCAATGCGGTGGTAGCATCAGGGTCCTCTCCAACCAAAATATCAATTTCCTCATGCTCCCTCTCTCTCCAATGAACATACATCCTGCAATTCACAAGTTCAGGGGGGATTAACTCTTGCATATTTTAATTTTTTCAACATGTTGGAGGGTATACACGGGTTGTAATATACACAGTCGCATATGCGTGCATGCAGTATTTTCTTTGCACACGGTCATAAGCTGGTTGTCATAGGATATCCCGCGTATATGTAGGACCGACCTTTTTAAAAGTCAACGCCCCCCTAAAAAACAAAAATAAATGCACAAACGACTAATTGAAATGAAAGAGGGGCTAGTATGTACTTACTTGGTCCAAGCGAAAGTTTGTTTCATGCACTGAAGATCCTAGAATCAACTCTTTTTACAAAGGGGTGTTTTTCGCTTTTTATTCAATTTTTCAATTAACAATGGTGATAATGAGCTGTCGGCTTCTATTTATAGACCTTTTGGCCCCTTTTTGTCATTTTTTGGACCCCTTTGTCATTTTTTCTAGCCTGAAAATATTTTAGTATGGTCCAAGAGTTTCTTATGGATTGTTACGATAAGTGTTACTTTGGGTATTGGGATACTTTTTGGAGTTTTAGGTCATTTTAAAGGTCCTTCGGTAAAAAGTCATTTTTCCAACTTGTTGCATCTAAGTTAGGATTCCACCTCCTCTTTATGTATCTCGTTGTCTTTGTCACTTTGCCATAGGATCAACCCCACTGAGTTGCAACACAAAACCATCATTGCTTCTTTAGAAGTGTCATAATTTAGTGGTAGAATCTCCCCCTTTCATGGATGCCCTAGGTAGATCCTGGTTTCATTTTTCGTATCCATGCTGTCACTAATGACTATAAGCTCGGGAGTCCTTATTAGTTTTTCTTGATTATGAGTATGAGCCTCATTTGCATGATTCATTATCACTCTTGAACTCACCCTCGAGACTCCCAAAACACAACGGGTCTTCTTTTAAGCCCTTTCCAGACCCTCTAAACATGAAAATATTGTCGAGCAATCTTGTTGCCCTTCACGCTTACTAAACTGAAATTTGAAGGCATGTCTGTCCGACAGTAGTTTACCCCTTTTTCGGTCCGGATGGTCAACTGTACGAACAAAGGTATACACTAGGAACCTCGGTTCTCTAGAAGAGTATTCTCAAGTATAATTTTAACCCTTTTTCAGGCCCAAGGGACTAAAATTATGAAAATGGAACACCCATGGAGTCCACAGTTAATCTCTTTTCAGACTCCCTAAAATTGAAAAGATTGTCGAGTGACCTTGTTCCTTCACACTCGTTAAAATGGTCTAGAAGAACATCTCATACGGAGTCCATAGTTAAGCTCTTTTCAGAATCCTTAAAAATGAAAAGATTTTCGAGTGATCTGGTCTTTATCACACTCGCTAAAATAGTTTTGAATGGATGTCTTTTTGGTGCTATTTTACCCCTTTTTCGAACCGACTAGACTACCTTCAAAAACGGTACCCCAACGGAGTCTCCTTTTACATTTTTTCAGACTCTCTAAAAATGAAAAATCGTCGAGCTTACCTTCTCTGGGCTCGTTAAAATTACATCGAAGGACATTATCATTGTGTCTTGTTAATCACACTTGCATTCCATGTATTTGGCCTAATGTCGGCTCCATGTTGCTCTCAACCGAACCATTTGAAGCATGCCTTATATGCAAGCCTTGTAGCACTTTTCCTCTGCGTCTTGACACCTTGACCCATGGAGGATTTTTTCCGAGTGTGCCTTTCCTGCATATGTCCCCTTGCTTTGAGCATCAGTGTGTTCTAGTATGTATGTGACACTCGTTCCTCCTTTGTAACATATCATTCTTTTATTATTTTTCAGGTTTTCCAAAATTATTGAAAAAGACAAAAAAATCAAATATACCCCAAAAAGAGGAAGGGAAAAGTATTTTCTTTTTGTTGGCAACACAATGAGTCAACCTTGGACAGAGCACATCCTTTCGTTTGTTCATCAAGATCTGGTATTTAATATGACCTTAGGAAGATGTTCTCATTACATAGAGTTGTGTCCTCCTCCATTTGGTTATTCTTCCAAACATATGGAGAGTTTGTGTTGCCTCCTGCATCGTGAACTTATGTCAATACCATGCTGCCCGAGTCTCATCATTTATCATGCTATTGTCCAAGGGAAATTTTTACCAAGCTTAAGTCAGCCCCTCTGCAGTTTGTCTCTTGACCTCATGTTCGGCCATTCAGAAAGCCCAATCAAGTTGTTGTTCGAAATTAATGAATCCCTCGGCCTGATCATCAATATCCTCTAGTCTGTTCCCGATGAGCCGTCGAAGACCTCAGGGTAGTGAAGTCATACACTCATATTACACTCCTACCCGAGTTGTGAAGATTTTGAAGTTGTTTCTTGAGCTCTGAAAGCCTCATCTCTATCCATCAAGAATCATTAGATTCTTAAAGATGGATACTATACATGTATATCTTTTTTGATTTCGAGATGTAGATCCTCTATGTATTGCTCACGGCTACACTTTATAGTTATATGACATGGATCTGCAGTGTATTTGATTGGCAGCCATGATTTTATTTCATTCCAAGCATGGGTATGCCCACCTCGGTGAGACAATTGTTRTTTTGTAGATGGAACCTCTCAAACTTTGGTCCCTGGGCTCACTTGCTTCRTACGTTGGTGAATATTGGTAATGTATTTCAGCCATCAGATGCTMTTTTGACCTCACACATTAGGGGGCATATGTTATAACCCTAATTTGCACCAGACATGAATACCTARCATCAAGCCATCTCACTTTCCATTTTTGTCAAGCCACCATTGAAAAAATCTTCTAAAAAGCCATCCTTTTGAAGGCATACATGCCCTGCACCACTGTTGCCTGTGTATATACACTAGCTAACTCATTAAAACCTGCATATACTGACAAAAACACAAAAAATAGAAAGTTGCATATAAAATATAGATTTCTGGGTAATTACCATTTGACCACCCATAGCCGGTCACTCAAATGGATAAATACCCTCTTCTAGCCTATAAAATAAGAGGGAGGGGTCCCAGTTTAAAAAAGAAAAAATAAGAGCAAGGAAACTCTTACCTTTTTTGTATTCCCCTTGTCCCAATATTTTGCAACCATTTTGTGAGAATTGAAGAGGAGAAGCATAAGTGGAAGCAGTTGGTGCATAGTTGAAGAGGAGCCCAGGACCAGATTTGAGGAGCAGTAGCTGATCTCACCATTATAAGTAACTTTTGTGAGATTAATAAAATGGATTACTTTTCCCGTCCTGCCATACGAGTTGTTCAATATTCAGTTTTAATTGATATTTTATTAGAACATCTAACCCACTAATTCATATGTAAGATGCATGTTCGTAGTTCTTTGTATGTCTGTTTTTGAATGCAGGTTGGCTTTGGGAGGAGACTTGTATTTGAGGAGAAACCCAACGCAAAAGGATTGACACCAAACACGGAGTTCAAGGTAGAGTTACCAGATCCTTTTATCCTTGTGTTTTATGCATGAATGTGGGGTCTATGTTGGGATGATAGTAAAAAGTAGGAGACTTTAGAAGGTTATTTATACATGCATTATAGAACCCTTAGTGCTATTCCATAGGGTGTTTTCCCACCCACAACAGGTGTTCATGCCCCAAAAACAAGAGTCGATTCTCACGACATATACTCAATCACATCGCTAGAACTGCAGTTCATGTATATAGCCATGATGATGTGTAGACTCTATGGAAAAGAGAACAAAACCCATTTATTTCTACCATGGGTACCCATTATACACACAGTGGCGGAAGGGTATTATTTCGACTGGGCCAGGATATTACCGGACAATTTGGCTAGTGAAATTACAGAATACCAGACAAAGAAATACAAGGGGTAATCAACTTGATTCTTTATGTCATCTTATATTATGGACGCCATCTGTTTCATGATGCCTTTCTCATTGATGGGCTGGAGATTGACTCCAGATAATGTAGTACCAATTCATATTTATCATTCAAAACTCTGGGAAGACAAGGTGAAGGATTTATTTTATGAAATCTATAATTAGGTAGCAGTGTCGATGCACATTGCTATTTTTGGTCACCCACCTCCTAGAATTTCAGAGATAGTTGTGGCTAACATGGATAAAGTGGCAGAATGGTACATCAAGGAACACTTCTCTTATATCAGAGTTTTTGGTTGTTCAGTTCCCCCATATGATTTACCACAATTTTTACTAGACCGACTGGTGTGCTGCGGGATCACACGACAAACTGTACTTGGTGGGATTAACAAAGAGGTCAAAGTAGTGCAGAAAAAGGTATGGCCACCTTTTCCATTATAGATTGATGCATTTTATTTATTGGATTACGGCCACTCCAAAGTGAAGGTTTTGGCCTTAGAACAAATAAAGCTGGTTAACATTGAATCCAAGAAGCATGACCCACAGAAGGTTGTGGGTAACCATATGGCCAATTGCAATCTTAAAAAGTATGAACATGAAGAATCCCCTAAGGAAGAAATGTTCTGAGGGGTGAGATCTTGCCAAGAATTTCTGAGCCGAGTTCGATCTCTATCACCTGATAAAATGATTGATTTTTACAGCTTCCAAAAGAACCAAAGAAGTAGTCTTCTGAAAGTATTACAAGGGGAAAACCAATGTCTCTAGCTACACAGAAAACAGAGACCCAAAATCTAGAATCCGTAAGCTCTAGAAAACAAGAAGCCCAAAAAAACTTAGAGAAATCCAAGGTCTCGACTCAAAAAGAAGATATCTCGGTGACAGAGGTATCTGATAACCAGGCCAAAGATCAAGCAGAGACATTAATAAATAGAGGAAAATATAGGCCATTGTCTTCATCAAATAAATCAACTACAGATGGAACCCAAAAATAGTTATCCATAGAAATCGGTAGCCCCATTCAGGTTGTCATGACATTACAGTTCACCAAAGGAAACCCCAATGCAGAGGTAATACTCATAGGATATCTCACACCTATCCCTATTGAAGAGATACCTCCTTCTGATTTCTTTTTTAGTAAGAAAAGGAAAGTTGTGGTGAAGAAAGAAATGCACCAGAAAGAAGGTGAAACTATCAAAAAGCACAAAGTACTATTGGATGGACAAAATTTGGAAGAAGAAGACTTTGCTATAGAGGTAGCATGATTTTTGGGAGATTTTTCAACAACTAACCTATTCTCAGTTGATAATCTGAAACAAAAACTGAAGCAGAAGAACCAGATGATAAGTCAGTTGCAAAATCAAATAAGGACTACAAAAAATAATGTCAGACATGAAGTCAATAAGGGGCTGGAACAAGAAAGAGCTAGTGATAAACAAGAAATCCAACTTCTCAAGTCTAGTCTTGATGAGATGCATACGAATATGCAAGTGAGCGAAATTGAGACTATCCAACAAGATGATTTGGTAAAACAATTACAAGACAAGGTCAATTCCACTGAGAAAATGGTTGTGGATATAGAAGTGTTTCAAGCTCAAGCATTGGAGGTTTTAAACAAACTAGAAATAACACAACAGATCCTTTTGAATAAGGTAGAAATCATCCAAAATCATTTTTGGGAAGTAAACCAATCATTGGATAATATTGGTTTCAGAGAAAGAGAGCCTGGACCACTTTTCAAGAAGTGGTTGTGTCATCTGCTAGAGAATAAATATCTGTAACTCCCAGATTGACTGTTGTAAAGAAGGTCAGAGGTGATATAATATTAAAGACATGGGAGGCCAATATAGCCGAGAGTAAAATAATGGCTAAGGAAATAAAAGAGGATTGTGAAGAGGTTTTTCATTTGCTTAATAAAGAATCACTAGGCCTTGGAAAGGATGATTGTTCTAAAATACTAGGACAAATCGACATTGTAAAGCATCAACTTGACATCAAGGAAAGCTTAGAGGCAGCTTAGGCTGAAATTTCACAGCTAAAGAAGGTTGACATTGCTCAAATAGATGGATGGCTGGTAAAGCCAAATTTACAGTTACAGTCAATGACTTCTGAAGATAAAAGGATAGAAGACAGGTTGCCACAACTACAAAAGAAGTTGTATATTTTTTAGGCAAAAGATGTGACATAACCTTCTAGACTATTAGTATAATTTCTAAGCAGGTGTGTCGAATGTCTTGAGTGAGGTAAAGGGAGTACCTAAAAAGAATCAATGAAGTAACATATGCATATTTGTTTTTGCCAGTATGAGATAGAGAAGAACCAAGTGAAATGGTTTAGGTTTTCATTTTGTAACCAATATTATCTAGGAATAACGATAATTCCAACCGCCTAGGGTTGAGAACCTCTTGTATAAATATATTTTCAAAATACTAAAGAAAGGCTGCTTCTTGCTGTATGTTATTGATAAAACTCTCCTTATTGAAGATTAATACAAGTGCAGACCATAGATTCCACATTTTGTTCAGTTTGAGTTATGTGTTCTTCTGTCTTTCCATATCTCATCATTTTTTTATATATATTTCCTTGATGAATTCTTGATCACAACTTAGTACAACATCTATTGTGGTTACATTTCATTTAGTAATTTAATAGCGCACAACTTTTCCTCTGTTTTACTGTTAGTAAATACAAGACCTGTGAGTTAATTGGATTTCTACATTTTATGCTTCATTTAAGGTTATATCATTTATTTCCTTCTTTTGTAGTAAAGTAAGATTCTTCTGTAATAGATGGCTTGCTTTGTCTAACAACTTTATGTTTTTCTCTCATTACACCAAATGATTTTAATTTTAACTCAAACACGAAAGACGACCTCTGAGCTGTTATACTGTTAATTTATTTAAGGGACCTTTTCTCATACAACTGAGGTAGAAAGAGAAATATTAAAACTTTCCTTATTTCTTGATTCCTTGACATTATACTGTGGTATACCTAGGGAGGTAATATGGGGTACCTAGGGAGGTACCCAATGGGAATGTAGTTATGTGTTATTAGTGGAAGTCATTTAATATATGAGAGTGTGGTCATTCAATGTAAGGTGGACTAGGTCCACTATATTAATAAAGGCCCACTATGGTA
>SNQJ01S0283613.1:0-11082 GCA_010110895.2 Picea sitchensis | reverse complement strand
AAGTTTTGCACATATTTGTCTTAGGTTTATGGTTAAGTTGCATAGCTAAATCTTGTTTTAACTCACACCTTGTTCATGATTTAGCACATAACTTAAGCTTACAAATTGGTTTCATATGCTTCTGGTTTTAGCCTTCTTTAGCTCTCGGCCTTGTCCTTTTTTGCTCACGGTCTAAGGATTATTTGCATATACATCTTTCACATATAACATATGATGCTTACAAGTAAAGTTTTGTGGTTAAATGCTTAGCTTTTTGTGTGAAATAGCTCACGGCTTGCCCAGACAATTGTGCTCACGACCTTGATCCTTTGTTCAACGCTCACACACACTCATTGAGGTCACGGCCTAATACTACTTTTCAGCACTTCACACATAAACATTTATGGTTTCGTGTTTTGTATGTTCATAGCTCACGGCCTAGTGCACTTTCCTAGCACGCATCACATGTTATACTTTGGTTTAATACTTCATATGCTCATAGTCTAATTGCTCACGGCCCTCTTGGGTTTAACACTTACACTTGCACATCTTGTGGTGATATGTTTATGGTTTGATGTTTCTCATGCTATACGTCCTAATGCTCACATTTTGTTCTTAGTCAAATATACTACATCTTGAGCTCATATTCTAATTCCTTTTTGCACTTAATGGTTCCTGATGCATAGATGGTATAATATACTTGTGGGTTAAAGGTTCATGGTTTAGATATCTAAATGCTTATGTCTTGTTCTTGGTTAAGCAATTAATCCTTATGCTGCTCACACCTTGATCTATGATTAATGCACTCTTCACATAAGTCAATCTCATGTTCATGGTGAATGTTTAATTTTTGATATCTCTGTGCTTCGGTTATATCATTTTGTGGGTTAAGGCATTTACTTCTATATTTCCAGTTTAAATTCTGTAAGTTGCTCACGTTTTTGTTATGTTACATATGAATGGTTCATGAATTTATGGTCTAATATCTTGCAGCTTTACCTTCATATGGTTCATGATTAATGATATAACACTGTGCATCATTTACCTTTCATTTTGACAAGTGTTGATGATCAATTGATTACACTCAGCAAACGATCGATTACACATATCGATAAAGCGATCCCCGATTACATCGGCTCAAATGGCTAAAAGAAGATAAAAATTCGGACATCTAAAACTTGTTAAAAATCAACCCAACACATTTAAGACCCATGCAAGGTCCTAATAACCTTAGTAACATTTTAGGGGTCAAAATCTAATTCCACACTGTATCTAAAAAACGGGTTTGAGGAGACGATCTTTGGGGAAATTGGTAGGGGGTGTCCGTGATTTCGATAGGAGATCCCCTCGACTACTATCTTACTTGAGTGAATTAGCGGTGACCTTAGAGCTAGAGGTTTGGGGGCTCGTAGCCCTAGTATCTTGAGCACCCGGGCGGTTATTTGAGGTGGAAGCGAGGAGGTTTGGGGAACCTTATCTAGACTAGGGAAGGAGATGAATTAAAAGAATTTGTAAAATCTTTAAAGCGAAATTACAACACCCTAGTTATAGATCACAATGTGATGTTTGGAAATTAGATGTATGCATAGAGCGGCTTACATGCTTGAATTATTTCATTGTTTTATCTATTCCTTTGCGGTACATGTTTTATCCTTCCTTCATTTTACATGAGCAATTGGTTTTAAGTCATTGAATATCTTGTTGATCAGTCTTTTGTGGTGTGGATAAAGTAGGTATTGAATTATCCCACTTGGGAGGCAATACTTCCTTTGATCATTGAGTGCTTTTGTGGTTGGATTTGCCAGTGAAGTCCAAGTGGAGTAAGTGCCACTTGGGAGCATGCTTGGCTCATATATGTGAATTGTTTATATTTTTGTACATCTGCTCATATTGGTGTATCTCTGTATCTATATTGTATATGCATTGTATCAAACATGTTTCTTTGTATCGATGTAAAATGTTATGAAAGCATTTGTAAATTTTATTTTTCTTTAAATTGATTCATTTCAGCTTGTGGTTTGGGGTGATTTGTTTGATTTACTTGTTATACTTTGATGTACTTAACCACCCTCAAGCCTTAGTTGACCCCATTTGCCCAACGGTAGGCACTAGTCCCTCGTGAGACTTAGGAAAGGGTTGATTGTCATATAGTTTAACTTGCACTTTGCATTTTGATGCTTGATCATCTTAGGCTAGTATTCCCCTTTTGGCACGTAATAGAATTAAAACTAACTCCTAGAACCCTTAGCAATTTTAACTTAGCAACTTAAGGACTACCCCCTTGGCTTCCCTAGGAAGTAGCCACAAACCGGAAGAAAGTTCGATCAAGGTGACGGTGTGAAGTTTGGAACTTAGACAACTGTGTCTCAGGAGCACACTAAGTGTGAGGACTTAGCTCCGCGTTTGCAAATTAATGCATTAGATGACAACACCTCTAGCCTATAAGTGATGTTCTTTGTGGCCCTTATAGGTCATCAATGTTGCCCTGGCCAGAACATGCTCACGATACCAGAAATATTCCTAGTTGGAAATGTAGGAAAATCTTTCAAATTAGATGTTGGACTTTAAAGTCAAAGAGTTTGCATGCTTTTGAGTTTATGGTTGTAGGTGTAAATTTGATTGGACAGCGATGTGTTTATTGGTTTTACTTGCTATTTTTTGGTTTTCCTAGACCCTTATAGCTCCCCAATGAAGTGCCAGAATAGTATTTTGATTTCAAGCATAACCCATAAAATAAATGATGAAGAGCATGCACATTCAATGGACAATTTTGCCAAACTTGATTGTATTTTATTTGAATAACAATGTTGAGCTATTGATAGTTCAAAATGATATAGAAATACCTCTTACAATGAAGAGATTACTGTTGTAGATAATTTAGAATCAACCGAATTTGTACAGCGCTGGGAAGCACCCAAAACTGTCACACGACTTGGAAAAAGAAGGGACGTCTCATGTGATTTAATGCCCAGCCAATAGTTTAATGAATTGATAGCCACGATTTAGTGTTAATTTCCCTCACCAAGCCCCAAACTTCTCTTTAATGGAGGTCACCCAACAATAGGGATCTCCTCCTTGTTATCCCACACAGCGGCTTCCGCAGTGCATCCCGGCCAACAGGGACCGCATCCACGGAAAGAGGTCACGACCAGCAAGGAGATGTGTCACCATTTGCTCTGTGGAGAATGATAGGCTGGAACCACCACACCGAACCGCGACCCAACACCGCGACCCGCGGCGAGGAGAATGGGGAATGCGGCCTAATAGAAAAACCTGGCCGAATATTAAAGATTTAGATCCGACTGGGAAAAGCGACCCAAAACTCTCCGCACACGTGCCACATGAAACGCCTCTCTTCTCCACAAATGAAAATGGAATCAATCTCAGATAACTCCTTGGATCACAATGCCAACAACCTGCAAATGAAAAGCCTGAACGGCTTCTCTTGTCCTTGACTAGGAAGGTATTGTTTCATCCTCGAAACCGAATTTTCTCTCAAAGGGTTTCGAAACCACATCCCAAGCTCGTAAGCTTTCTCCAAAACAATTTTCAAAATGATTAGTCAATAATCCTCTCCAATCCTCCATCTTCCTTTTGTCTTCCTTTTTCTTTTCTCCATTAAATATTCATTTAATTAATAATTGGAGAGAAATACCCTCAAGAGGTTTAATGATAATAAACTCACTTTTCCTAAGTTTCACTTTATAATTGAAAGTGACTTTACCAATATCATTTCCCTAGCTTGTCGATCTAATGGTTCACGGAAATTGGAGTAAACCACCATGATTATTATTTGCCTAGGAAATGGGACATTCTGAGTTAGGGACACGAGATCAGTGCCTAAGGGTAAGATGGAGTCAATTTAAAGAGAGGGCACAAAGGTTGAATGGAATAGGCTAAGGACTAGAGGAAGGGTTATGAAGTACTTTTAATGGGGCCCTAGAATCAAAAACCCTAGGGAAAGAGGCTCGCTGGTGTATTTGCTTAAGGACTCGTTCTCTTTCCTCCTTCCTTAGGTTAAACTTAGTAAAATGGCTAGCATAAAAGATAAATCAAGACAAGAGAGAGTGGTGAGAGGGGGAGTATTTGTAATGGCAAGGCCCTATCACCAAACCACAAGCCGGGATAGCCCTAGGTGTAGATAACCCAGGCATGGGACGTCCTCCTCTTCCTCTTGAAGTGTAAAGGTATGGCTAGCTTAAGGGAAGAATATGGAAAGAGTGTAGCAATGGCTGGGCTCTTTCGCCCTCCTTTCTTCAATGTGTTGAATATTATTTCTCTTTTTAGGGGACATGAAATAAGGACCTACAACATTGTGCTTGTCACCTAGGGTTTTAAATTAGCAAAGTTTATAAATAAAATGCCAAGAATATAAAACTACAACCATTTATTCAATTAAGAAGTTTTGCAGAAAAAGTACTTACATATCACCATGAAATAGCATTGCAAACCCTAGTTGTAAAAACCTTCCTTCAAGAGAAATGCCAAAATACCAAGAAGAAGCCTTCCTTCAACAAATTAGCCTCCTTAAAAGATGAAATACCCAACAAGGGCACAAAATCAGATCTCACTGGGAAGTGAATTATTAGTAGTTATGTCAAAATGAGGATAAATCTCCTCAATATATATTGTATCATGACCTTTTAATTAAAATTAGGTTATTAAAATAGCTGACAAGGCTACAAAACAAAATCATATTGTTTTACATTAAATGTTAAATTAAAATCCTAACTAAGCACAAGAAAGACGTCAAGACCTACTCTTGAGGCGATTAGCCTTTAAAACAAATGCCTTTCAAAATGAGCAAAACGTTAGCCCTTTTTGAGCCTCCCAATCATGCCACATGTGTCAACTACCCTGTCAAGCTGTCACACTCTCAAGGTGATGTCAATGGCTCTAAGGTGACATATTGGGCCATCAAAAGGAAATGTTCTATTTGGAAGTGGAGTCAGCTAAATTTTGGGCTCGACCAAATTGTCCCCCGATGGAGCGATCCTTCTTCTTCTGGTGCAAAAGATCAATCAAACAGCATCTGACCTGCATACGATGGGGTCTCAACAACCATCGATGAAATATTCCTGGAGGTCAGAACTTCAATCATCTCCTCCCCTTCTGTCTTGGTCCCGTGAGGTACCTGTCCGTCGGGCATGGTCACGCACATCAAAAAATTAGCCTCCATGGGCTTATTAGTCCTGAGATCTTAGCAATATTAATCACATCTCATCCTTTAATAGTATGGACATATGCACAAAATACATTATATCATCCAATAGCTCAAAAATATTACAAGACCTAAAATACAAGAAATTTGAGAAGAAAAGGACAAGACACCTATTGGGCTAGTATCTATAAGGAAAGTAAAGTCTCCAAGTGGTATCATCAAAGCCATGTAAAACGAGGTGATATGGATAAGGGATGTCGGACATACTGGGTAGAGTGAAAGATAGGAGATGCATGATATTACACAATAGTACTTAGCCTTTGTAGAAGGAGTGAGTTATTTTTACGTCATGGATGAAAAAAAGAATTCAAGCCCTTTCTTACCTTTATTCTTTCTTTTTCTTTATTTGCTTTTCCCTTTTTTATTTCCCAAGGACAACTAGAGGACATTTCCTTGGCTTGGTGACCAGTGGTAGTAATGTCACCCACAAGCACTTTCACGAGAGATGATAAGTCCCCGGCTGCATTGATTAGATCCACTTTCCCTTGGCCATGCAACCAAAGGTCAGCATACGGCATGGTAACCAGATAGTAGTCTGGCTCGTGATGAGATCCCCTTTCCCTTGGCCATGCAACCAAAGGTCACTGCCCTGGCATGGTAACCAGATAGTGGCAATGTCATGCTGTTAGGTACCCATGAACATAATAGGCTGGCTCGTGATGAGACCCCTTATCCTGTTGGCTAGGTCTTGTTTTTGTTATTTTTCTTCGAGTCCCTCTTGTTTCTTGCTGAGAGGCTTTTTATTGCCTTCTCGAGGATCCCTGGGCGAGGCATCTTGAGGTTTCATTTTTATGGCTTTTATCTTTTACCAGCTGCTTTTACCTTCTAGGCCTTTGGCCCCTTCTTCCAACGAGATAGGGTGCAACCCTACCAACAGATCATCCTAATGCCCGGACTAGGGGAATGGGACAGAGGAGCAGGAGATAAGATGAAAAAATGATGATATGATGGGAGCGGACGATGGCTCTTTAGAAATCCCCCAATGGCAAACCAAAACCTATGGGTACAGGCTTGCTAGGACACCCTATCAATCCCCTCAACAATGGTCAAGTGGGTCAATGTAAGATCCAAGCGGTTGTTAGAAATAAAAGGAGTAAGATGCATATATCTAAAGGTTATAATGATCAAAAGTGAGACATACCATGATACCTGGACCAATTACCTCATGGAGCAAGAGCCTTCTCCGATACAAGACTAGGCTGATGGTGATGGATGTTGTTGCTGCTGACAAGACAAATCTGATGAAAGAAGAGAAGGATGGGCCCTCTAGGGCCATGCTCAGGTCAATCATACTCTCGGTACTCCATGTCTAGGACCTATGGGCCTTGAGACATGATCTCCTAGTTATCCCATGAAATCGGGGATAACATGCTCCAAGTGGCATCCATCCAAAGGAGGAGGGTCACATCAAGAGGGGCGCACTTTAGGCTCAAGAGAGGAGGGTGAGGGTTGAGGGATGAGTGGGGAAGGGGGAAACCCCCTTTCCCATTAATTAAAAGTGAGGTGGGGATGAGTGGGTAGGTTTAGCAAAGTTTTGGGGGTCCCCATAGTATATTTTTTATTTTTCATGAAATATTGAGCAAAGGCGGGTGCCCCTCTTCGAGGGAGATTGTCAATGTGGGTTGTGGGCTAAGAAAAAGGGGTCTTTCTAAGTTGGAAATCATTTTCCCAACTTAGGAAAATCAATTGGGACACTTTTCCCACTCTCTCACGACTTTAGTGATTTTTACAAAATTTGGCTATTTTAATTAAGCCAATTACATGTTGATTTTTGACCGACTTTGACTCCACATGGACAATGGCCTAGAAAAACTTGTCCAAATGAGTTGAGACTTGGTCCAAGGGTGTAGGGGTTCATGAACCATTTTATTTGAGTACTCATACCCCTATACAAAATCCCCAAGGACCACTTTTTTAAATTTTACATAAAAAATAATTAAAAATCCCCAACTTGTGGGAATTTTAATTATTTAAAAAATCCTATCAAAACTTAATAGAATTCTGCGAGACTCTGGGAAATGTCTAGCATGGTCATTTACAATACTCCTAGACTTCATTTGCCCCATGGGCTCAATCATTAGAATTCCTTTCACCACTTTGGAGAATTATGTGGGAGTGAAAAACTCAAGGGAAATTAATAAGGTTGGTAAGGCCAAATTAATAACCTGAACAAAACAAACACTCAGTGAAAGGGAATCCTCTAATGATGAAGTGCTAGTCAACTGACCAAAACTATGATCCATATAGACCTATGTAAGGGGAGCGAAAATTCCAATTACAACAAAATGTTAAAGGCCAAAACTGCCTTGTAGAACCAACAGGGCTTCAACTTGGTAGCACCATTTAGTGCATATCTTCATGGTACATGGAGTTGAACCCCTAGTTGAAATAGGTGGTCAACAAGATCTAGATCACAAAATTTATACAAGTGATTATGTGTTTAACATATTTGGAGGAGCAATTAGTTGGATGAATACATGGCATCTACTCATGCAAGTAAGGAGTTCATATGGTTCCAAAGGTTGTGTTCAGGCATTGGGTTTGTGTAGCAAGTTGTAAGGTTAGATTGGGACTTTCAAAGTGCAATTTTTTTGGCAAAGAACCTAGCTTATCATTCTAAGATAAAGCACATCGATGTTCAATATCACTTTTTGAGAGACATGGTTGAAGAAAAGAAGGTGAATGGTTTGAAGAATATTGCAGATTCATTGAAAAAGTCTGTAAGCACTGAGAAGTTAGAGGTGTGCTCTGAACATTTGTTGGTTTTACCAGTTAAGGGCTTCTAGGGTAATTTTTTGAGTACTATGTGTGACTGCTATTGTTTTCTTTCTGTTTTATAAAGAATATGTATGTGCATTGTTATACTGTAAAGGTTTAAAACCTACAATTTATTGTATTAGTTATTAATTATATATTATTATTACTATTATTTATTTGGTATATCTATATAGTAAATTTTTGAGTACTTTGTGTGACTGCTATTGTTTTCTTTTTGTTTTATAAAGAATATGTATGTGCATTGTTATACTGTAAAGGTTTAAAACCTATAACTTATCGTATTAGTTATTAATTATATATTATTATTACTATTATTTATTTGGTCACAGCCAAGCCAAACACCAAATTACTATTATTATTATTATTACTGTTATTATTCATATTATTATTACTATTATTTATAAGGTCACAGCCAAGCCAGACACCAAATTGGTGAATGAGACCCCCTCCGCCTAGCGATTTGACTTGTAAAGTCTATGGAGGTATACATACCCTACCCCCCTCTGGATTGGAACTTGTGACCTCTTAGGAGGAAACACATGTTCTTTACCATTAGGCCCACTCATGTGTTTATTGCATCTTCATAACAATGCCTTGCTCTACTAAAAATAAACCTCATCCTAAGGTACTGAAATATGAGTAAACATATCTCAAGGTTAGTGCTCATATCATGATATAAATGGTGTAACAACACGACCTCCTATGTGAAACAATGGTGGAAAACAAGTCCTGGAGAACAACATTTCTCCTCCAAGCAAATCGACCCAAAGCAATTCCTACTTGACATGCAAACATATGGCAATCCACCTCCACAAATAACACTTGTTACCTCCTATACATGCACTCCAGTGATAAAGTCCTAAAACACAAGTGAAACAACAAGAGAACTCAAGAAGGTTTCCCAATCACCACAACATCTCTTCCTCTCGATTTAGGCCAACTCTCCTCCAACACAAGAGGGGTATCCATAAGTGAAGTATAAGATGATCTTTTAGAAACACATGGGTGTTAGTTGTGGAGCCTAATTATCTTCCTGATCTAGAGGTTTGTTTTAGTCATGCTTGGATCCCATTTCCCAACGGGGGGGTGTGGGGGAGCTTGCCCCCCCACTATTGTTGTCAGGGGGGTCCAGGGGGGGGCGACGACAATCAATGGAACCCCCAAAGAAAAATTTTAGGAAAAATTGCCTTGTAAAATATTGTAATTCCGTAGTCAATCTGGACCGTTCATTATAAGGTCGTAGATCTAATGGTAGATGTTATGTTAGGGTATTTTTCCCTAAAAGGAAACACTCTTTTCATGAGGAAGTTGTATTGCAGCTGAGCATGTGTGTGAATATTGTATTTTGAGAGAGGATATTGTGAGAGAAAGAAGAGGAAGTTACAATGGGTGTGTTGTAGGTTGTATCCCTTCATTTTGTTGGATAATAATAAAGGAAGGACCTGGCAATTTCTTTGGTGGACATAGCCCACACTAGGTGAACCACGTATATTTGTGTCTCTATTGTATTGTGTATCTTCTATGTTTTATTTCTGCATTTGTTTTATTTTATTGCTTCGCGATCTTGTTTTCTAATAATGGGATGGTGGACATGTTAATCCCTGGATTTTCCTCCTTGGAGATCCATAGGGTTAAGAGCCAACATACACTATTTGGGCCATCATTTAGAGATTTCCCAGAGTTAGCACTTGTGTGAGCCAAAGGTTGGTTCCCACCAGAGACAAGTACAAGACTGGTATGTGGTTGTTTTTCCTTCAAACATAGAGCTAACATAGTTTCACAAGGATTTGAAAGAGATTTCTATATATAACAGGTGACCCTACTTTTTAGGAGACAATGACTGGAGACTCATATCACAATTTTGAGCATACAATATTGGTCCTTGAGACATTCTGAGTCTGTTGGACCTTTTTCCACAATGACTTGTCAACATTTTCTATTTTTAGTAGGTGGAGCACTAGGGCTCGCCTGTCAGTTCTGATCACATATTTGGAATCCTCACAGAAAATCTAATTCGATGAGTATGATATCATTGACTTGCAGAGACATTCTATTTTTAGCAGTGTCTATATTTAGACATTTGACACATGGTGGTGTTCTCCTAGTCATCCTAGATGTTTTTTGTAGTTTCCTATTTTTTAGGGTTGTACCCCTACTTTTAGCAATTTCTATTTATAGTAGCAGTGGTCACCTCCAAAGGTGACAAGTGGCAAGATTCTTCCAAGAAAATTGTACTCTTTTTTCCTAACGACTTGGGCAGGGTTTCACAGTGTCAAAGACAAATTGGTTGTTGTTTTTTGTGTTTCTTTTGTAGATATCGGATCCAAACCAACAACAAGGTACCTAGGGGCTCCTCCCTAAGGTTGGCCTGTACTAGCCCGAACAGAGAGGAGGTTTTCCTGTGACAATTGGGGCATTCTCTGCTTGAATTAGCCACTTTTTCATCATTGATTTACATTTATATAAGATCTGATTTGAGGGTGAAAAAGTGTGCTAACAAATTGGCACTATTGTCGGGGAACGCAAACCTCGGTGATAACGACATTGGTGAGTTTTTGTTTTATTTTCTATATTCCATTTAACTCACCTAGCGAATCCACATGATACAAGGACGACTCCACTGGGGAACTTACACAAGGTCTAGTTCTTAGTTTGAGCGAAATCTAACATCTTTCCTGGAACAAGACTATTCTTTCACCAGGATCTCCTCTTGAAGTTCGTAAGCATATTGAGTTTCGTGGTAAGTTCTTTTGATGAGCACTATGGTGTGTGTAACCTCGACATCTTTATCTTTGGTTTTATTTCCATCTCAAGCTAGTAGTAGGGTAGTAGTTGTGCTTATTTCTATCTCAAAGTAACTATATGGTCGTTGCTATGAGGCCATGAGAAGGGTGGAGATTCTCTGCTTATGACCCACTAAGTTTTGTTGCATTTCCAGATTATCTTCATGACTTACCTACAGGTAAATATCTTAAACACCTACCTCAATTCCCAGGCAAGTTTGGAGTATCAGTTGAGGATCGCTTGGCTGATTTTTTACAAGTGGTGGATGATTTTGACATGGAACATGAGGATGTGGTGATGAGGATGTTTGTGCCTGTTTC
>SNQJ01S0283612.1:0-11082 GCA_010110895.2 Picea sitchensis | reverse complement strand
CGATTAGGAAAATGGTTCAGGACTGATATTTTCCAAGGCACATAGGTTGAGACGGATCTCTATAATACATATGACCCGATTAGAAAATAGTCCTAGACTGACATTCCTGTAGGAATGGTCTCTGTAGTCCATGGCATATCTTTTAGCATCTGTTGGGACAGTCACTCTTCTAGGACGTATGTCCGGATTAGAAGAATGATCCTTGTATCACTTTGTGAAGTGAGTAACTTATTCAACATCATTCCTAATTACTCAGATAGAGTATGACTACGAGAGATGATGCAGTTGATGATATCAGATGATAATGGTGATGGTGCTCATGATATAATCATGAGATAGCCTGTATGGCTATGATGATGCTACTGGTTGAATGGTATGCTTGTGCTCAAGACCATTACCTTCAATACCTCCCTAGCTAGGAGGGAGTGTTGATATTATGGTAGTTGCGGGAGGTATTTACCTCCACGTGTAACCTTGACAAGAATAAAATATTTCGGGAAGCAAGAAGTAATCCTAAAGTATTGAATATAACCCTAGAAGACAAGTCGGCTCCAGGAAATAATTAATATTAAGTATTTAGTCTCCAGAATGAGAAGTCAACATAGACAACTCAGGAAACAGTATAAATACAAGTAGCCAGACCTCATTTTGTACACACTGCTCATAATTGCAGTTGGGAAGAAGTGCGCACTGCAGGAACTGGGCTAGTGCGCACTACAGGAACTGGGCTAGTGCGCACTATAGGAACTGGGCTAGTGCGCAAGTCTGGGGAGCAGCTGCAGTCGGCAGCTGCCGCAATCTGGTTTCCTGGTTTAGGCTCGGACTTTCTGTTGGTTATGGTTAGACTTTCTGATCAGTCTTGGTTATCTTTATGCATTAGCCTTGGTTGGCTATTGGTTTGCTTCTGGAATCATTCTTTGTCAAGGTTAAGGTGCTTAGGGGTGGCTTCGACCTATGGTTGGGTGACAATATTGCTATATTGTCTATGGTTAAACGAGCACATCCATTACTTTCTAACAATACATACATACATACTAGCATAGATCCATATTAACCCTGGATCTATTAGAAGCCGTGAGGTTTGCACTTGGGATTTTTTTGATCCCTCTCGGTGCTTAATAGATCCGGGGTTAGGATGGATCTCTACTAGTCATATTTATTCTTGAAGGATTTGGATCTCTAGTCATCTAAGAGTGGCAATCATTCCAAATGAGTTCATGCCCTAGATAGTTCTACCCTCATTTTGTTAGATTTTAGTTTACATTGATCTTTTATTCTTAATTAAATTTTGATGTTAGTATAACCGCGTTTTATCCCGAGACACTATGGAACTCAGATCAAATGACTTCATTGAACAGTTGGTCACATCAAAACGACTTCATGAACTCCAACCAAATGACATTATTAAACAGGTGGCTGCACTGACACAACTGTGTGCCTCTGAGGGTTTTGAACCTGGTTCTACCCCAGGGGCTGGCTCAGAACCAACGTTTTACTGCTGGACCACAACTTGCTTGACTTATTTTTTAGTGAATTAATTTGCATTTTCAAATAATGTTTCAATGCATATGAACATTGGAACAACCTGCAAGTGGTCATTTTGACTTCACGGAAGGTTGTATGGAGTAATGGAGTTTATTTGGGCACTTTGAACTCTTTTATGAATTTTGAGATGGGTTGTTGCTAAAAGTGATGTCTTTCAAGGATAATAACAGTTTAAGCAGAATTCTGGCATGCTAAATAATGAGAAGTGGAGAATGGGCTACCTTCCCTTAGTGTAGGCTTGAGCAATGTTGCTTCCATTGCTGGTAAGCATTTTCAATTCTGCTGCATTGACAACTATTTGTTGCTCCAACCACGTTTTCACTTCTGTCATGAAGGCCACCAAGTTGCTACTCTCCTCATTTCTTTGAAGCCTTATCATCGTTAAACAACTGGGTTCTGACATACCCTAGGTAATACACAAAAAATAAATTTCTAGAAATTCACTTCAAATTGCCATCCATATTTTTCTTATGGTTAAATTTCTTGTAGTAACCTTAAAGTCAATGTTTAAATGCTTTAGAACACCATCTGATGCCTTGTCTTCTATCCAGTGAATTCAGGGCTCTGTTTTGGACAGAAGGTGTCCCCCACATGAAGCTCTCCCATTTACAGTAACTTGACCCCTTCCTCTTGCCAATACGATCAACTAAATGATGTGCTTTCTTTATAAAGCCTACATCACCTGAATGAGTTCATGCACTAGATAGTTATACTCTTATTTTGTTAGATTTCAGTTTATGTTGATGAGTTAATTATTTTGATAAAATTTGTTCGCTAGTACAACTAGTTTTTATCCATAGAGGGTATGTAACTCGAGCCAAATGACTTCATTGAATAGACATTGAATAGTTGGCTGCATTAACATAGCTTGATGAACTCCAATGAAACGTCTTTATTGAACCGATGGCTGCGCTAACACTGCTGTGCCTTTGAGGGTTTTGAACCTGGGTCTCCCCCAGTTCGGAACAAGCATTTATCCACAAGACGACAAGCCACTTTGCTTATTTTAGTTAATTTGCATTTTCCAGTAACGTTTCAATGCATATGAATGTTGGAACAACCACCAAGGTTGTAATTTCAGCTCACAAAAGGTTGTATTTTTACAGATTTTGAGATATAAGTTTATTTAGGAACTTTGAACTTGTTTGTATTTTTACAGATTTTGAGATATAAGTTGTTACAAAAGCATGAGTCTTACGTTAGAATATAGAAGATGGTGTGCTTGTTTTACCATTGACTGTACCCTCATCCCGCACAATCATAGGTTGAAGCCACCCTCTAAGCACCTTAACCTTGATTGAGAATTACTCGAGAAGCAAACCCTAGGCTAGATAGCCAAACAAGTGTAGCATCTTCCTCAAGGATGGCGCCTGTGATAGGCTGATTAGATAGTCGAACCTTAGCGAGATTGTCCAAGCTCATGCGAGAAAACCCAAACAACAGCTGCCGGTTACTGCAACTCTCCTCCATGTGCTCGCAGGCTGGGAGTGGCATGGCACCAAGGCTAGGTTTTGAGATAAATCAAAATATGGTAGTAAATACTGCATTTCCTCTTGGTTACCTTGGTTGTTTAGTGAGCTTGCCTACTCCTTCTGGATATGTGTCCATTTAGTATATTATTATTATTTTTGGTAGGCTTCTTCTCTTGGGGGCTAATAACTAATATAAATTATATTCTTGAGCCGACAAGACTTCTAGGGTTATTAGCTTGACTCATTAGGGTTTTCTCTTGCTTTTTGAAGTCTTCTATTCTCGAGGTTCACCGCATTGGAGGTAAATACCTCCTACGGCTACCATAATATTAACGGTTTCTCAACTGTAATAACAATTTTTGCACATTTCAGGCTTGTTTTATAATGAGAATGGAAAATGGGCTCCCTTCCTGTAGTTAGGCTCAAGTAATGTTAGTGTATTGTCGACTCTTCTGCTTCATTGGCAACTATCTGTTGCTCCAACTATTTTTTAGTTACTTTTCTTTAAAATCTTTTTCTAGATGTCATGAAAGCCATCGAGTTGCCACTCTCCTCATTTCTTTGAAGCCTTGTCATCATTAGACAACCTGGTCCCAACTAGCCTATGGAATACTGGAAAAGAAATTTCTAGAAGTTCACTTCCACTTGCCATCCCTATGCTTCTTATGGCTAAATTTTTTGTAGTAAACTCAAAAGGCAGATTTCAAATGCTTTAGAACTCCATCTAATGAGTTTCTATCCAGTGAGTTTAGGGCTCTGTAATGGATAGGAGGCATCCCACATATAGCTCTTCCATTTATAGCAACTCAATGTTCTCCTCTTGCCATTGTAATGAACTAAATGATTTGCTTTCATGAAAAAGCCTATCTCATTGTAAGCCATACCTTGCCCACCTGTGAATGTGATCTATGAAAATGTGTGCTTTCTTGAGAACTCAGAAATCCTACCTCTGAGTAAAACATAGCATAGATCTTATATAAATTAAAGGCAGAATATGTTGATATTATGGTAGGCTGCTTGGGAGGTGTTACCTCCGCGTGTAAACAGCCGAGGAATAAAATACTCAGGAGGCGAGAAGAAACCTAATGAGTTAGCTAATAACCCTAGAAGACATGTCGACTCAAGAGATAACTTGTATTAGGTTATTAGCCTCAAGAGAAGTCGGCCGGAAGAAATAATATCTTTGAGCGGATACCCGGAATGAGAAGTTGGCCCAAGTAGTTTGCCAGTTTTAGTATATATATAGGAGGCCAGTGTTCATTTTTGCAAGCATTCTCAGAACTGCAGTTTGCACAAGTGTGCTCTGCAGTTGGACAGTTTTGTGCGCGAGTTTGGAGGAGAGCTACCAATGCAGTTGTTGTAGCTAGAAGATCAAGTTTGGCAGGCCCATCTCTTGGTTAGAGAGTTTGGACTATCTGGTCGGCTCTTGTTGATGCGCTATCTGCTTTGTTTGGCTATCTAGCCTAGGGTTTTGCTTAAATTGATTCTGTCAAGGTTAAAAGGTGCTTGGAGGGTGGTTACGACCTATGGTTGGGTGACAATAGCGATATTGTCAATGGTAAAGCAAGCACATCCATTATATTCTAGCGGGTTATGGGCCCCACACCTCCTTCATTCGGTCTAACAGTTGGAAGGAAACATGGCCCGTGGGATATTAAGCTCGTTGAAGAAGTGCCGCTAGGGTTTCTAGCGAGGCGGTCCACCATATGCTAGCTAGAGGTTACTAGCGGTCGCGATTCGCGAAAAACCCTAATCCTCGTTGAGGCACCTTAAGTGAAGGGATTGACCTAACCGGATGAATCATTGCGCCCTAGCCTAGTGCATCTCACGGTAGCTCAGCAAGCCAAGGCGTCAAGTTTGAGTTTGGTCAAATCTGGGGTTGATCAAGTCAAAGAAGCCATGACCTACTCTGTGAATTAGGAAAACAAGTTAGATGGAGCTTCTAACTTTAGGGTGTGGAAAGAAGAGTTGACCTCATCCTTGCTAAGAATAAAGTGTTGGATATCGTGAAAAGGAAAGATCGTGGAACGAGTTTGAAGAAGGAAAAGAAGAGGCCTTAAAGCGTTGCGGTTATGGAGAAGTCAAAGAGCGGTGACATCAATGCCATAGAGTATCATAGTGGACTCATAAAGACCACTTGATACCCTACATCTCCCATCTTGACTCATGAAGAAGAAGATATGCGATGCCCTAACAAACCTCTTCTCGGTCGGAAACATTGGACAAGTAACGAGTCTGAAGAACGAACTCCGTGACATGAAGATGAATGATGGCGACAACATCCATACTGTGAGGGATCTCTCGGTTAAAGAGATCAACTACAAGCTATTGAAGATATCATTTTCGAGGAGAAGGGAATTGAGTAACATAGTACTCAATGGTCTTCCCAAGACATGGGATGCATTTGCATGAGCATGAACACAAGGAAGGAGAAATACGAAACTTGTGATTGGTGAAGAGACACGAAATAAGACTAAGAAGGATTAAAGAGACTTATTCTTCTTAAGGTAGCAATACTCTTCTTAGTTCTTGTACATATCTTGTTTGCATAGATGCTCTATACATATCTGGCATATCTATCTCTTGGAAGATAATGTGTTCCAAGAAGAACTATACCCTATGGAAGAACAACAAGATAGGTGCTATCATTATACAAGTTACATAATACACATGAAAGGATGAAATGCATCAAACAAATCATGTGGAAGCTATTACTGAATAAAGCGAAATCATAATCAATCATGAAGAGACTTAGAAGCAAAAGGCGGAAAAAGTCAACAGCAATCAAGGGAAGTGGAAAGACTTATATTTTTGCAGAGTATAAAAGACAGGCGGTGGACTCTTTTAGTTGGAGGGAGCTGATTATATATTCTAGAAGACAATAAGGATGAAGGCCGAGGCGTGGACTCTGTTGTTAAAGATGGAGGGTGCAGATTATATGCACTCATACATGAAGCGAAGATTAGGATGGGTGTCTGATCCATTGAATGATGAAGTACTTATATCCATGGTAACCTTGAGATGAAGAGCCGGTACGTGTTCATTTCAACCTCATAAGAAGTCTTCTTAGAAGAGAAGCCTTAAAGTATCCTGTGTCCATCACATCCATGAACCTATAATGAAAGGAAGAAGTGAAATCTTTAGGGCATGGAATCTATAAAAAACTCCATATGGACCCAAGGCTAAAGAAAACCATCGGGAAGAACATGAAGATTCAAGAAGAAGAGAAGCCAAAACAACTTCGTCGCGTATTAAAGAGATACAAGATTACCAGCTTTGATATGAACTCAATGAAACGTCAATTTTGAAAGTTGTGATGAAGAACAATAATATATATGCAAGCATTGCAAGATCGAGTAGAGTTCTCAGGATGGAGGAAGACTATGATGATTACTTGTTCAATCAAACCCGGTTATACCTCTTGGTGTATATTTCACAAGAGGTATTTTGAGGTTGTTGTAGATCTACACAGTAGCAACGGCAAACATACATCAGATGCAGAGTTTCTCCCACTCATGTAGAATGCAAAGTAAGTATACCATCTCAAAAAGAAACCCACCTTGTGACTCTGATTTATTCTTGAGGAGTTATATCATTTTACTTTAGGATCCTATCAATAATGGTACAGCAGAAGCAATCTATTTGTTGCCGAAAATATTTTTCCAGGTCTTACCTAGAGGATTTGAACCCCAAACTTGTAGAGTGATTTCCAACTTGTTGGGAACTACCATTTTGGTGCAGATCCGAATCATTTTTGCTTAGAAAATCATTAGTACCTTGCTGCCCAAACTTCCTAACCCATGGAATCAGTTATTTAATAACTAACATTGTGGACTTATGGTCCACATTACATTAAATACCCACCATACTTTTTTTTCCCCGAAACCCTATAGAAAATCCTTTGAGTAATTTCTCGTGATCCATAGATGGTAAACGAGGAAATCATAGGTGCCAAATTAAGGCACACGGCCTAGAGAGAGGAATCGAGGCCGGTTGAACCCACGACTTCCCCAACGGGGAAAGTCTCATTTGGCTCATGACCACTTGATCTAACACTCGAGGCTAAATGGCCACCATATTTATCCTATTATGAACTTTAATGGGCCTATAGGCCCCTATTACACTCCTTGGGAGGATCCCACCTTCCATTCCCCTTTGAGAGGCTTTGCCCTCAATGCTTGTAGTGATGTTGTAAAACCATAAACTAAGGTCCCATGTATGGGTGTGGTCTGATTGCAATGTTGAAGTAGTCCAGGAGGCTTGACCATAAGCCAGGGTTCCATGTATAGTTGTTGGCCTCAACATTGAAGTAGTCCAAGCAGCTTGTTCATAAACTTGGGTCCCATGTATAGATACTAATGTTGAGCAGATATGGATGAATGATGTGCTTACGTACTTACCTCGATCATGTGGATCCAAATAAATAGAACCATCCATAGCAAGAATAGCAACCGTATAGCCACAAAAAGGTGGTTGTGGAAGTAACACTACCATTGTAGAAGAATTATATGGGAAACTTGTAGGCACCCCTTGCTTATGTCTTCCCTCACTAATGTTAACTTCATATGATGGAGTAGAGTCATCGAGAGAGTTAGTAGTTGGCTTCCATATAACATTCTTTACAACCTTCTTCTAAATAACATCGTGCATATATGTCTTTTATATGCTCTTCTTTGATGAAGAAGTATATATGTATTGTCAATGATATCATTCGACGATCCATTCTTAATTTGTCTCATAAGTTGTCGCCAGCAGTTACATCTGAAATGTGCTCATCCTTGGCTACCCATTCCTTTTGAATTAGTCTCAACATTGCCACTCTTTGGTTCCATTAGGGTTTGGCGTTGACAATTTGCAAAGGTTGTAGGGTGTTGAACATTGCTTGGAAGTATATCATATAATAATATACCAAATTGAAACCATGGAAGTCATCTTTCAAATGGTGTTGGTCTCGTAGCAGTTTAGGCACTCTGCCAAAAGATATCTGCTTTGCAATACTTGTCATTGTAATATAGAGCAAATTTTCACACTAAAATATCTCCTTTGTCAAACCCTAGATTCAAGTGATTTTTTTTTGTTGAAATCGCTTATTTTTGTCTAAAGAATCCAAATTTGCAATTGGTTTCTAGAATTCATGTTCAAGCTTTAGAGATTGACTTGAATGTTTTGGCTCTATATTTGCAAAAAAAATAAAAAAAAAAAAAAAAAAAAAAAAAAAATGCTATGATACCACTTGTATGATCCTTAACCCTTAAAATTGAATCACAAACAATATATTATAAATGCTCAACTCTTTATTACAAAAATGCTTTCGAGCCCTTCTCATTTTGAGGATTGGACCGAGGCCCACTAAGGGCAAAAACGTCACAAAGTCGAGTTTGAACTTGGGTGGGGAGGTAACAATTTCCTCCACAATAACTTGAGCTACACCCAATTGACATCCCAATGAGCTAAGCTCCAATAGGATATATTCCAATCATGATTCATAAGGACTCCATCCTTATTTATAGCTAGCTAACAAATTCTAACCATAAATAAGTGCTAACTACCTAGTGAGCCTTCTTTTAATGAGGCCACATTACATTTATTCAATGCTAACTACTTGTGGGCCTTATTTAATAATAAACAACATTATGTATAGTCCATTATATTAAGTAGTGCTAGATGTGTTCTTAACTCTAGTGGGCCCATAGGCCTATCACATCCCTAGGGAAGATCCTACTAGTGTGGCCCAATCTCTTGAATGGTTTTCAATGAGGGCTTTGCAATATTAACAGGTCTTGTAGCAATTTGAGTAGTCATGGGTTGTAAGGAAGATTGCACCTCTAGCAGGCACACCAAGAACGTTTATCAATGGCAGACCCTTAAACATTTGTATTATGTCAGGATATAATATAGCGACCCCATATTGATTTAATCATTTGTAAATTTTCCTAGAGCACTTTGGATTTTGGCTTTTTCCCTGTCAAGTCCCATGGTTTTGGTTTTGTCATACTTGGGGCTCCTAGGTCCTCTAGAAGCATTGTTGATAACATAAAACCATATAGGGTGGAAACAAGAACATTGAATAGTATACCCATATAGATAAGATAGATAAGACAATTTTATTAATGTTCAATAATGACCACAAAAAGTAGGTCAAAGGGACTGCTTACAGAGTCTGATGATGTCCAATATAAAGCCGAGGAGTACCAATAGGTCTCCTATAAAAGGCGATGGGAAGAAAGTAAAGTGCAATAAAGTAGAGTAGTAGAAAGTGAGAACTACCCCGAGGCATGAAAAACCACTCGACCTCGAACTCAGATACCTGCTCGGATGATGGAATTTTATCGTGGGAAGGTCTAGGGAGAGAAAACAAAAGAGAGGGGATAGATTTTTCATGGAATAGATCCATCTCTCCTACATCTGAGGCCAAATGGAGAAAGTTGAGTATAATCGATGTCTCGAGGGACTGGTGGGGTGCCTGGATTGTCCATTGCTCTGGTTACTGGTAGAGGTAGTGCCCAGACGAGGTCTGGGGGATCGTCTTTCTTAAGGAGGGATGCAGATTGGGCAATATGTTGTAATCTGGATTAGATGATGAAGGTCCGCAGTGCGAATTGATCTGAGTCACGGGTTGTGTTGGTGTCGGTATATGTTGTAGTGCCTCTTCATGAGGGTAGCACCGAGAAGGAGGTGATCTGTCAAATGGGGTTTGGTCTCGAGTATGGAACACTTTTGAATCCATGTACTCCCTACAACTTTGGTCAAAAAAATTTGCGATTGCTATGCGCTGAATGCATGGCTGAGGATCCATTGGCACGTGGGTATGTGGATAGAGTACCAAACATTCTATATGAGTATGAGGCCTTAGATTGACCCTTTGGTTTTCTTGATTTATTTTATGGCTACATGCTCTTCCTTGGTGTATTTTTTTCTAGCATTGGTACTTTCTTGTAGGGTTCGACTCTTGGGCGTCACATGTATAAAAAGCAAAAAGGCACATGAGGAGCATTCCACATGTTGAAATTTCTCAAGAAATTCACACTTTGATGCAAAGAGAGGAATAGATCTATTAGGAATAGATCCATCTCTCCTAGCATCTGAGGCCAAATGGAGAAAGTTGAGTATAATCGATGTCTCGAGGGACTGGTGGGGTGCCTGGATTGTCTGCTGCGCTGATGGCTGGTAGAGGTAGTGCACTGACGAGGTCTGGGGATATAAATCTTTCTTCTGGGAGGGGATCTGGTCTAGACATGTCGCTGTAATCTCGTTAGATGAGTGAAGGTCCACGGGTCTGAATTGATCTGGAGTCTAGGGCTGCGCTGATGGCTGGTAGAGGTAGTGCACTGACGAGGTCTGGGGGATCTCGTCTTTCTTCTGGGAGGGGATCTGGTCTAGACATGTCGCTGTAATCTCGTTAGATGAGTGAAGGTCCACGGGTCTGAATTGATCTGGAGTCTAGGGTTGTGCTAGTGTCGGTATATGTTGTAGTGCCTTTTCATGAGGGTAGCACTGAGAAGGAGGTGATCTGTCAAATGGGGTTTGGTCTCGAGTATGGAACACTTTTGAATCCATGTACTCCCTACAACTTTGGTCAAGAAAATTTGCGATTGCTATGCGCTGAATGCATGGCTGAGGATCCATTGGCACGTGGGTATGTGGATAGAGTACCAAACATTCTATAGGAGTATGAGGCCTTAGATTGACCCTTTGGTTTTCTTGATTTATTTTATGCTTCATGCTCTTCCTTGGTGTATTTTTTTCTAGCATTGGTACTTTCTTGTAGGGTTCGACTCTTATCTGCTTCTTTTCATTCCTAGGAAATAACCCATATAGATGCTTCCTCACTCATGTATATGCTTGCAATTTGTATTACAACGAGGGCATGAAAATTTGGTTCTACGACTCCTTTCCCTTCCTCCAGCCTTGCCACATACTTTCATAAGGATGTTAAACTCTTTGTTTTTATTTTTATCATCATTGTTAGCTTCATCACCCCCTTCTTCTTCCTCCTCTCCTTGGTATGGGCCACCTCCATATTCCACTTCTTCCTTCTCATTGTTGGTATTTCAGGTTCCCATCA
>SNQJ01S0283611.1:0-11082 GCA_010110895.2 Picea sitchensis | reverse complement strand
AAAATAGTCTAATGTAAGAGGTAGAGAAAGCACTAAAGAGGATAACATAAAATGATACCACCATCTCCTTTCAAAATCATGATTATAACTTAGATTTAACAATCATCATGCAAAGACTAGAAGTCAAAAAGTAAGGCTTAGCACCATCTCCTTTCAAAATCATGATTATAACATAGATTTAACAATCATCATGCAAAGACTAGAAGTCAAAAAGTAAGGCTTAGCAACAAAAAGGCATTGATAGAGTGGAGACAAAACAAAATTAGAAAGCATAGATAAATTATTATATTTCCCAACATGGACGTACCTCCCCCATAATTTACAATCTGTGCATATAAGTGATCTAGAAGATTAGCTCAATTATCCTCGATTGTCGCATGAACTCGTCACTTCATTGGTAAGTGCCTCAACTTCTTCTCATCTTCTCAACAATCGAATCCCTATACATCTTTGCTAGTGGGCATGAAATGAAAATGCATTGATTACCGTAGTATATTACAAGTTAACATTAACATATTATATTATGTTAGAATGTTCCAAGAAAATTTAACTTACAAGCACAAATGTGCACATACAAAGAGGATGTTATCTCCTATAGGTATTTTTAAAAATTTGTAATGCCTTTGAGGTGTTGAGTAGAGTCTAAAGTCTCAAATATGTCTCACATATATATAATTTGGCCAAGGGATTTACGTTAGTAGAATCATTTTTCTTATATGGATAATTGGGGATTCTGTTGTTAAGGTCAAATTATTAAAAAAATCTAATTCCTTTTTAAGTTAGAAACATTTGACATTTGAGGGGAAGGAACCTTTTAAGTGTTTTCATCAAGTGTGAAAAACGATCTAGTTCAGAGTTTATTTCGATATATTTTTTAAGTGGTAAAATGCCCACACTTTAAATGGTCCACACATTTAGGTTGTGTAATTCAAAGTTTGAGACCCCTTTAATTTTGTTAAGAAGGAAAAGTCTGAAAACCTGAAACGAAATGGCTGACTCATTCAATCTATTTTCAAGCTATTTGAAGTTCAAGAGATGAAGTAGCGCATCAATGCTTTAATCATTAAAGGTCTAAATGTTGAATAATCCCTCATTCTAGATTTTAAACATTGGGATTTTGATCTAAATATTATTACTTCAACCCTCTAAATGCTAGAACCTACAATGAACTAGATTTTTGGCCATCTATTGTTTTGAATACCTAGACTCAAGAAACTCACTCCAACACCATATAGTCAACCCATGAACTAACTAGGAATTGCCATTATCACAAGCCTTGAAATCCAACACATCTTGTTGATCCATGAACTTAGATAATCTACTCACTTATAGTTTTTTTATGACACTCTACAATTGGGGAAACAATTGTAAAAGAGTCAAACCAAATTTCCAACATAATATCCATATTTGAAACTTCTTAACAAACATTTATTAGCTTATTAATGTGAACTTGAGGCTGAGAAATATTATGAATATTCTAACTTTTAAAGAGGTATATTTCCCTTACAAATATTTGGGTTACCCATGTCAATAATAAGGCATAACAAAAATATATAAACTATATATAATATGTATTGTTTATATATAATATAAACTATATAATTTATATATAATATAAACTATATATAATATGTAGTTTCTATTATATATAAACTACATATACAATGGGAGAGGAAAAGAGGGACGATGCCATAGCAAAAAAATATATATAGAGAAGGATTGTAGATAAAACTAACTTTAGAATGGTTTCATGGGAAAACAAATTTCTTGTTGGTAGGAAAAATAACTTCATTCAATCCATTCTTTCATCAATTCTTATATATCAAATATTTTTTCTTCTTACCCTAGATTCAATCCTCATAGAACTTCAAAGACTCATTAAAAAACAATGTGGTGATGGACTTCCCATAGAGAAAAGTGGCACTTTGTGAGGTGGAAACAAGTTTCCTTTCCTAAGTAGGTGGGAATAGGTAGTCTCACAAGACCCAAGTTGGTAACTAAATCTTTGTGTGCCAAGATACATTGATTCTTTCTAATTGAACAAAAAAAATTCCACCATAAAATACTAAAGAAGAAATATTTGGGACACAATGAGCCTCATAGGGAAATAGAAGTATGCCCATAGGTTGAAATATTTGGAATAAAACGAATAAAATGCAAGTCCCTATTAAACAAAAAAATTATTGTAGGTATAAAAAATGGAGAAAATTAAGATCATGGGAATATCATTGGGTCAGATAAAAAATGTGTCACCCCATCATGGGGGGTTCACCAATTGGGCAATAGTATACAATGTGAGTTCATATTGGGTGATTTTTAAATTCTAAAAAATGAAAGAAATATTTTGCATAATATATAAAAATGTTAAGATGTATTTTTAATATATTAAAAACATACAAATATTGGGGGGTTTATAATTAGGTATCGCAGGGTTTTAGATTAGGTTGTTAATATTATGGTAGCTGCGGGAGGTATTTACCTCCATGTGTGAACCTGACGAGAATAGAAGACTCTGGGAAGCAAGAGAAACCCTAATGAGTTGGCTAATAACCCTAGAAGCCTTGTCGGCTCAAGAAGATAATTTATATTAGGTTATTAGCCTCCAAGAGAAGAAGTCGGCCAGAAATAATAATAATATATTGAACAAACACTTATCCAGAAGGAGAAGTCGGCCCCAACAAATCTGGCAAAACCAGTATAAATACAGGGCGCTAGTTCTCATTTGCAGTATCTCAAAATTGCAGTTTTGCAGTTTGGTGCGCACTGCAGTTGCAGTCTTGTGCGCAGGTTTGGAGGAAGAGCTGGTGCAGCTGCAGCAACAACAAGTTTTCAGTATTGGCTTGAATATCTCTTGGCTAGGGTTTGGGACTATCTGATCAGTCTTTTGTGTTCCGCTATTCTTGGAGACCATCTCGGACGCCTTTGTGTTCCGCCATTCTTGAGAGAGGTACCCTTTGTTCGGGACTATTCAGCCTAGGGTTTGCTTCCTGAGGAATTCCTACCGTTAAGGTGCTCGAGGGGAGGCTTCGCCTATGGTTGGGTGAAAATAAAGATATTTTCAATGGTAAAACAAGCACAATTCATATCCTCTATATTCTAACAGTTATGGGCCCACACCCCTTCACCTAAAATGTCGGAAGGAAACATAGCCTCTAGAAATTGAGCTCGTTGAGGAACTCTGCAAATTAGGTCATTTTTCTGAAGGTGATAGCTCAAAAGCACCGCAACAGGCTGCCGAAGAAGTAGTTATAGAAACCCTAAACCTCTTATCGAGAAACCTTAAGTGATGATTGACCTAATCTCTGATACAGATCGGCACCCCAGCCCGCATATCCTGGCACTCTTAGCAAGCCAAGACGTGAATTTTTGAGTTTGTGGTCAAATCTAGGGCCTGACCAAGTCAAGCAAGCCAGCGATGAACTCTATGAAGTCCGAGAACAAGCTAGATGGAGCCTCTAACTTCGAGCATAAAGACAAGGATTGACCTCATCCTTGCTAAGAATAAAATGGTGGTTGCAGCATGAAATATCGTGAAGCTAGAGTTTTAAAGAAGGAGAAGAGAAGGCACCACAGAACATTGTAGCTATGGAGAAGTTCAAGATGCTGATATCGACGCTACATGAGTATCATAGTGGATTCCATAAAGACCACATGATACCCTACATATCCAATCTTGACTCATCAAAGAAGATGCACGATGCCCCAACAAATCTCTTCTCACGAACATTGGACAAGTTGTGAGTCCAAGAATGAGCTCCTTGACATGAAGATGAAGGATGATCTAATAAAGATAAATATCATGCCTTTTATGATCTCCCAAATAAGAGATCAACTACAAGATATAAAAGAGATCACTTCAGAGAAGGAATTCGTAAACATAGTACTCCAATGGTCTTCCTGACATGGATGCATTTGCTGCAGGCATGAACACAAGAAGGAGTACCCGACATTTGAAGAAATTTTGACTTTCAGGTTTAAGAAGAATCCTTCGCATACGCAAAAGAGAAAACCCCAAAATAAATACGATGATCAAGCCTTCATATAGCAAGATTCAAGAACTTCGTGGACAAAGAAAGTTCGATTCAAGTAGGAAGCCAAAACAAAGAAAGACATTTCAGAAATACAAGTCTAACCGGCCAAAAGTACGGTCACTACAAGATTCATTGTCTTGAGCTAAAGAAAGGAAGGAGAAAGTCACAAAGCATTGATTGCTGAAGAAAAGGAACCTACAAAGAAGACTAAGCAGGATGGAAGAGACTTGGTCTTCTACTAAAGGGTGTAACAACACTCTTCTTATTTTTGTACATATCTTGTTGCATCGGCTTTTGTACATATCTTGTATGTCTATTCAGATAATGTTCCAAGAAGAACTATACCTATGAAATAACAAACAACATGAAAAGAGTTATCATTAGATTACTACGAAAGAATGAAATATATCACATGAAATCTATTGCAAGATGTCAATCAATCATGAAGAGATCTAAATAAAGCAGCACATAAAATACGCAAGAATCTAGAGGAAATTGGAAAATACTTTCATGACATTTTGTAGAAGACAAGACGGAAGCGCGGACCTCCGCTAGACAAGAGAGCCAATTATACAGTGTATTAATGGACAACAAGGATGCATGGAAGCGTGGACTCTATCGGAAGGAGGGAGCTGATTATATGCACTTCTATACATGAAGCAAGGATTAAGAGGGAGTTAATCTTATGATCCATTGAAGATGATGAAGTGATATATATCCATGGTAGTAAACTTATGAAAAAACAGACGCGGTTCACTCAACACGAAGAAGAATTCTTCAAGAGAAGCCTTAAAGTATTCCTGGTTGTCCATCCAGATCCTATGGATCCCATGATGAAAGGGAAGAAATGAATCTCTAGGGTAATGGAATCTATAAGACCGAACCAAAGAAACACATGAAGATTCAAAAAAAAAAAGCCAACAACGCTCTCATTACATCAATAATCAAGACGCCACCGATATGAAAGCAATCGCTGCACCAACTTCAAAAGTCGAATAATATAAACAAGCAGGCTGGAAAAACTCCATGAATGAAAGCATTGGTAAGATCCAGAACTGCAGGTTCTCCCAAAGATGGAGGAGAATACTATGATACTACACCAAGACACCGCATCTCTATCTCTATAAAGTCATTTATCATCCTGCTAACCATCCATGAGTTGGAATTATACATTTGATAAATGCAAAGAATGTTCTCCAAAGAAATTGAATAAAAGTAATGCATGTGAAGAGCAATCCTCAAGATCTCTTGAGGCATTCGCTGGAAAGAGACCCTCAGATGCAGATAAGAAGAAGACAACTTGGTGTAGAACCTCCAAGTGCACAGGCTGCAGGAAGATTTCCTATAATATCAAGATGACTACTCGGTAGACCAGATCTCATGATGACAAAAAGTACCACAAAGATAAGGTTCCGGGCCTAACCATGTATATACCTCTATTGTTCAGATCTCCAATAGTCTTCACAAGTGTTCCACTAGTACAAGCATTACTATCCATGATGAAGTCCGTGACAGAAGTAAAGCTCAAGTATATCTCCACTCATGAGCAGACAACAAACATCCCGACAAAACCTCTATCCAAAATAAAATTTGCATATTTCCAAGAGAAGAATGGGATCATATGATTCTCCTAAACTAAGAGAAGGTACCAAAAAATATTTTGAAAAGCATTTATTTTTGTGGATTTAAACAACCTCCGCTAGAGGGAAAGCATTTATCTCTTTGTATTTTAAAAAATAGTCCAAATTGATTTATGCTTTCCTTCCGTTCGGAAAGTGGATTGAGATTTTTGACTAACAAAGGACTTCCATTGTAGCGTTACCATGGGAGGTAGGACTGACACACGTATCATAGACACGACTTCCCATTGTGGTTAACATGGGGAGCGGCCCATTTACCATTCTCTTACACACTTTGAGTAGTGGTCAAGTAGAATGGTCTACTTCACCCATCAGCCATTCTTTTGAAGTTCACATTTTTGAGTAGTTTTGAAGAATGGTCCGCTTTGGAGGTTGATGCGTGACAACATTCCTTGGGTTATACATTCTCCGTGTTACACTTTTGTTTATGCGTCGGTGGTCGCCCGTGGTGGGAATGGTCCGCATGCTATTCCTGTGCCACCTATACCTCCGTGTTCACCTGCTTTAGTGCCCAGGAAATCGGCCTGTGGTGGGTGGGAATAGTCCAGCTCAACAATCGTGGACAATCACTCCTTAGGGAAGACTCATTCTAGGGCTACACTCCCTTTGTTTAGTGTCTTGCATGGTCTAGGGTGAGGAATGGTCCAAAACATTTCTTAGGGTTTATACATTCTCTCCAAAGTGCACTTTAATTAGTGTAGGAAGAATGCCCGTGGTGATAAATGGTCCAGGCTCAGGAATCAGAAATAATCCTTCTTCTTGTTTAGAAGAATAGGCGTATGTAGCCCATTGGCCGATGAGGGCGATATCTTTCCGTGATTCACAAACGGAGGAGATCCCCGGCCCGTGAGGTTCCGCTTATCTTTAACAATATTTTCCGCAGGATGGCATCGATGATTGTTATGGAGACTACCCGTCTCCAAACAGTAGAGATATACCACCGTGTGGATATGTTCCATTGTTCGCGAGGAAGATATGGAGTTTTCTGGGATCCTTCACGATGAGCGGAAAGATTGGCCGCATTAATTCAATCTATACTGGCAACATTGTTTCGCATGTGATTGCTATCAAATGTTTGTTTGAAGATCATATGCGACGATGGCATCACCGCGGTAGCGCAGATGTTCTTTCAGAGCTCACGATGTGAGTGAAGGATTGGCCCGCATAAACGCCACCATAACATTGTTTCCATGCGTGTCGTCATCGCATGTTTAGTTGAAAACCGCATGATGTGAGATGAGGACTCACCGTGATGAATATACCAATCGCTCGCCAACCATACGCTAGTCGATCGGGTACTTAGTGTTACTTGATGTGGCAGAACCACCGACCAAAGGCGTAATCACCACTAAGAATAGACACGCTTGTGCTCTCATCCTTGTTCTAATTTCGCCTTGAAGACTATCAACAGCTTGACAGACAATGATCATTCAGGGATGTAACGATGAACAAAGATTTTCCATTGCAGAAAACAGCCAAAAGAGCTTTTACCCTCTTGTATCACTCTATGGTGCGACTTATCCAAGATCATGTCTAATTACTCAAATAAAGTATGTACTCTAGAGATGAGATGGAAGATGGTGATGGTGATGCTCATGATCTAGTCATTAAATAGTCTAGATGACTATATTGATGCCGTTAAAATGTTTTGTGCTCAAGTCCACACCAGTAAAATACCTCCTAGCGTTAGAGGGAGTGTTAATATTATGGTAGCTACGTAGGTATTTACCTCCACGCAGAACCCGACAAGAATAGAAGACTCGGGAAGCAAGAGAAACCCTAATGAGTTTCTCTAATAACCCTAGAAGCCATGTCAACTCAAGAAGATAATTTCGGCATTAGGTTGGCTGGAAATAGCCTCCAAGAGAAGGTCGTACCGAAATAATAATAATATAATCAACGCATAATTTAACCAAGGGAGAAGTTTTCACCGTACCACCGAAGAACCAGATAAATATAGGGAACCAGCTCTCATTTGCGATCTCGTAATTGCGCTCTACAAGCTTTGGTGTGCACCTACTATGGCAGCTTCAGGCGCAGTGTTTGGAGGGAAGAGCCGTAATAAACAAGTAACAATTGGTGTTTCTCAGATAATGGATATCTCTTTGGCTAGGGTTTGGGAATATCTGATCACTTCCTTTGTGCTGGCGCTTATTCTCGAGAGAGGTGCGCTAATCTTGTTCATATTCAGCCCATTTGCTCGAGGAGGGTTTGCTTCTGGAGGAATTCTCAGTCAAGGTTAAGGTGCTCGGAGGGAGGCTTCGGCCTATGGTTGGGTGACGAAGGTATCGTCAATGGTAAAACGAGCACACCATCTTCTATATTCTAACATAGGTATCATGGGGGGTTGAATATATGGTTTCTTATTGGATTGGTTTGTACCCTTCAAAATCCACAATGATGTATTCATTATCCACATATGTTGTTCTTCCTCTTTGTTGTTTTATGTGCAAAACCCTCTCTATGACCTAGGAAGTTCTCACATTTGTAACAATTTATACAATTTCTCAAGCATTACTGGGGTTAGCATATCCCCTAAGTCTTCCATATTAACCTACTATGTGTATTCTCCCATCAATCTAGAACTCATCACAATCAAGGATTTGACTAAGACATGAAAAAATTACCCTATGCAAGGACTATGTAATGAATCCCCGTTAGGTAGAAACAAATAAAGGGTCATACGAATATGTGCCTATAGCTTCTAGAAATGATTTTTCCCCACCCATTGAGTGTGATGTAGAAACTAATATGTTAATGACTCAAAATCCAATCTCTATTCCAATAGTCTCTTTGCTTGGTTTCTCATTTTGGAAAGAGAAGAGGAAGCATGATTTCAATAGCTTAAACCCTTTTTTACTTCATTGCATGATGTAAATAAATCACTGTTGTCAGAATCTCCATTAATATCCAATTAGTTGATTGCATAAATTATTATAAAGAGAAAAAAATTAGAAAAAGGTAGTCCAAAAGTTTGCGTACTCCTCATCTAAGGTTTATAATAGTTGTGTCATGTCACAAGGGGTAGCAATAGTACGGGTATTAAAAATAACACAAAAATGGATACATAAGATATGTAATGAAAATAGTTTTTTTTTTTAATTGGAAATGTGTATTGGCAAGAGGATTCAATAAAAGTTTTTTGGCACATATTATTTAAACAAATTTACCGACTTAACGAAAATTGTGACTTCAAAACAAGAACTCTAGCCCAAAAAACCCATATTTTTGCATAAAAAAATCAAAATCAACCCTCAAATCAAAAAGCGGTGCTACTGGTAGCACCATTTTTTTAAACGGGGTCAAAATTACAACATTTTTCAAACATGGCCTTCAAAACTCAGACAGTAGCTTAGAAAAACCTTAAAATCAACACCTAAAATAAAATGTTTTTGATTTTTTTTTTCAAAACGTTAAAATTTTAGATAATTTGAAATCATATTTTTAGCAGTTGGTACCATTAAAACCAAAATCTCAAAATCAACCATCAAATTGAAAAGTATTGCTACCGGTAACACCCATTCTAAAATTGGGGTATGAAAATGACACATTTTTATAAAGTGGTAAAATAACTCATCATTACTGTAAACAAAATCATAAAATCAACCCTTAAATGCTTACTTTTAAAATCTTACTTTATCACTCAAAGCACAAGGTAATACATAATGCCATGAAAATATCACGATATACTTTAAAAATTCAACATGACTTTTTAATATTTTTTTAACTTTTAATAAAAAAAGTAAATTCAAGTTACATTAAATGAAACATAAATTATTTCTTAAAAGTATTGTTATATTGTCCATATTCAAAACATATGAGCTAAGAAATTTTATTATATTATCCATAATCAAAACATATAATTCATAAAACATAAAAATGATTCATAACTTCATGTAAGATCTAATGTAAGTTCAATGCTCATTTATAGTTACCATACATACATCATATGGATAAAAAATACATAAAATGTTTCATACACTTATTCAGATTGACTTATGGTTTTTGAAATACCATCAAAGTCTACATTGTCTTTAGATGAATGATTTGATGGATATGTAGATGATCTATACTCTTCTCTATTGTCTATGATGCACCATCTAAGTCTACATGCATTCCCAACATTTCAGATGTCCAATTCCTTTTAGATATACGACTAGGTTCAACATACTCCCATATTACATTTATTTATTATGGAAACAACCTCTTGATAATATTTGTTGTCTTGGAGCGAAGAGTTCATCTCTTTGTCAAATTGAAGTCATAAACAAGTATGTCAACATCATTTAATTTTAAGAGGTCATTGCGACGACGAGTTGCATTTTGACCCTTTCTTTTTCTCTTTCTATTGACATGTTTCTCAACCACCATCTTTGGCTTGTACACACCATTGAATGGGTGTGTACTTGTTGCATAACAATGCACTTCAATTGCAATAACATCATCATTTTCTTTCTCAATTTTTATAACCTTTGCAATCTAGAATGGATAACCATGTGGATCTTTAGTCATTAAGACTGCAATCATGCTACCCTCCTTAATATCTTGTACTAAAGCCCTGTAAAGGTCTTTCATGGCTTCACGTTGTGCATGTAACCTTCACGAACCAATATGCATTTCTCTTTCTTCTGCTTGTGTAAACTCAATAGCACCTTGAGATTCTTGTTGAACGTCAACAATGTTTGTTTCTTCAGATTCATTTGGCATATTTTGTGGCCAATGAAATGGAATCTTCAACAATGTATCTTCATTTGTTGAGCTTGAAATTATGTCACTTTGACTATTGAAAAAAGACTCCCACCAAACAAAATCAACAACATCAAAGTACTCATATGTATCATTAATGGACTTTTTTGTTTCTTCCAGGCTTTCAAAATAATCTACATCTCTATTACGCCTCTGTGCATTATGGATCTCAACAACTGATTGTAAAAATAATAACTTTGATGCAAATATTGGACGATCTGGAATGAACTTAAAAGATGCTAAACCTGATGAAGGCCCTATTCTGTAGTAGTTGAATACTGCTTTCCCATATAAGTGTTTTCCCATCAACTTTTTTGGAACAAAATTGATGTTGGAAGCTAATGTCATTAAGTTGTTCAATACATTTTTATTCATGATGCGATCCCTGAATAAATCTTCGCTTGTCAACAATTTCTTCTAATATATGAAAAACAGGCGCTGTAATGTATGTTTTCTTAATACATTCAATCAATGATGGTAGGCTTCCAACATTTTCCCTCTTCAATGTTACTGAAAAATGACTGAACATTCGATCAATATGATCATGAGTGTGTCCAACATGAAGGAAACCAACTTTCACCTTTTGAAATATTCTCATTTCAACAAACATGCTTAGATATCCAAACACAATTTGATTTTTATTTCACGATTAATGTTGTCGAACT
>SNQJ01S0283609.1:0-10556 GCA_010110895.2 Picea sitchensis | reverse complement strand
TTATATTTATAATATATTTATTATATTTATGAATATTATAGTTTCATTACTGTTCATTATACATTTTGAATAACAAACAACCCTCAATTATTATCTTTTGACAAAAAATATTCATTATTTGTGCATTTAGTTATATTAAGTTTCATTGTTAAACATGTATTTCCCAACCCCAACTAACTCGACAAGGACTGCGTTGCCATGCAACTCTTGTTATTATGACTATGTTTTTTTTAACACAGTTGTTTTTAAGTTTTAAATAAGAAAATTACTACTACATTATTATTATGATTATAATTTTTTTTAAATTTAATAAGATTTTTTTTTTTTTTAATTACAAAATGATAAAATTTTTAATAATAATTTTTGTTGATTGAATAAAAATAAAAATTCTTTTAATTTTCTTATTCAAAATCATTATCTTTAGTCTCCTTTCTTGTGTCTTTGTTAACCAACATTTACTTTATTTTGCTTTTATGATTCATTGTAAAGGCATACTTGAAACCACCATGCTCCCTTTTTTTAATTTTTGAATGAGAAAATTATTTTTTCTTTTAATAATTCATAAAACGATAAATTTTTTCTTAATATTCTGATTGTTGGGATAAAAAAATAAGATTTTTTGAATTTTGGTACTCAAAATAATTATCTTTAGTCTCCTTTATTATGTCTTTGTTGATCAACATTTACCTTCTTTTATTTATATGACTCATTGCAAAGGCACTCTTAAAACCATCTTCATGATAAAACTTTTATTTATACGACTCATTGCAAAGGCACTCTTAAAACCATCTTCATGATAAAACTTGATCCTTCACTCCTTTTGCAAAACAAAATTTCCTAACTTATAAAATGAAAGATATACCATTCATTTTATAATTTAAGATTCATTATAAACATTCGAAGTGATGAAAGCAAAGTGTTAAGAGTTACATAGACAAGATCACCATTCTTTATCTTTTCACTTCCAAACATAGTTTGGTCTTTTATATCTTTGTTTTTGGTGAGATGAACTTTGAGGGAACCACTTTTTATCATTCTCAATTGTATATCTAGTTTCTCATCTAGACAACCTTGGTTTAAATAGATGTCATATTAAGTTTTCCATGTATTTTGAGCTTTTTGCACATATAGTATGATGACATCTAATATTATTATAAGAATGATTAAAAAGCTTCCTATCTTTGCAATTAGAACTTTAATTCATTTTTTTGCTTTTAGATCCATTTACAATGCTTTAGAGCTTTTTGATCATAATATTGTTTTCAATTTTGAGTTGAGTTTTTACAAGACAATTTTCACCATCAAATGTGTGTAAATCTAGGATTGATGCTCATGATGAAATTTTGGGTAACAACATGCAAACATACTTGTGAGGATATACATGTGTAAATCTAGGATTGATGCTCATGATTAAATTTTGGGTAACAACATGCAAACATACTTGTGAGGCTATACAAGCAGAGAAGGGAATACCCAATGGTTTAACAATCCTCTTTTATTTGTTTAAGAAATGAAATTAAACCTAACTATTTAATAACTATGAGTTCCTATTAGAGAGAAAATGGACTAGTCAAGCAAGCCTCTAGACACCAAAGTACAACACAAACATGGGCACCTCATTACCTTTTAAGAGTGGTTGAACTAATCTTTAATTTGGTTTCAATATGAAAACACTTGAAATCTATTGAATTCGAGCTATTATTTTTACCTTCCATTCTTTAAATTATTTGATTTTTGTAAGTTTAATTTGAAATGTGTACACAATTAACACTCATATACATTCAAAATGTAAAAACAATTTATGTGAGTTTGCTTGTTTTTTTATTTTTTACTTTTCTTTAAAAAAAAACTTATAACTTTTAATTAAGCAAAATAATAAAGGTACCTTTTATAAATGTTTTTAAGTACATAGACATAAATATGTCATTTTCTCTTTTTGGCATTAACGTTCCACTTCATGCTTTACATAAAATGATAAGAAAACCCCTCCAAAAAATTGAAAATTTCTTTAAAAAGGGCTCATTTGTTGTTAAATGACAAAAATAGATATATCTTCCATGAATCGTCTTCCAAAGTCTTCAGAGAAAACAAAAAAATGTTGCTTATAGTATTCCAAAGTCTTAAGAGAAAACAAAGACATGCCACTTGTAAGACTAATGGATTTTGAAGTTAAAGGAAATTTTTTATCCTCCCTATGCCCAACCAAACTCATCATAACTATTTGGCATTGATGATTTTGTTTAGAAAAACTATTTGTAAACATATTATGTTCTCTGAATACATGATTGAATTTTTTCCAAATTTGCTCACCACATTTAAAATCTGATCAAGTATTAGGCAAATAGCTATATTATGAACTATGGAAATTCCCTTCATCCATTTCATCACAAGTTTTGAGTCACCATAAATCTAGAATTTTAGGATTTTTTCCATTGTTTTTAACGAGGGTTTTCAAACACAAAGTTTAACTCAATTTGTTTTTCCTCTTCCCAAACTGGTGTTAAAAGAGAAACTATGACTGCCCAACACAAAAAAAACATCACTTGCTACATAAAGACTTGGATTTCCTTGACTTTCCCCATCAAAGAAACCTTAAGGGATAGATTTATTAATCTCAAGAGATCTGATTTGTCTCAAAGGTTTGTTTTGGACCTAGTTTAATATTCTCATAGATGTATTTGATTTCTTAAAATATCTAAGGGGGGCGACATATTTCTCCAAAAAAAATAACATTCTTAGTGATCCAAATAGCCCAAGAGGTCACACAAAGAAATAACTTATGTCCTACCATTGAAGAGTCCTCTAGCCAACCTTTAAGACTTTCTGCTAATGTGAATCCATCCCAGGCCACCTTGCACCTTGTAAGCATTGCATCCCATACCTCCTTTGAAAAATGACAATGCATAGTTAAATGTTTGAGACTTTTACCATATTCTGGCATAATGCATAAAAGTTAGATCTTTGTTATACTCTCTTCTTTAAGACATACTAGTCTAATTAAAGCTTTGTTTGAGAGTGCAAGCCAAAGAAAAATATGTGAGTTAAATTGCTTCAAATATGCCAATGCATACCCATTCTCATGGATCATTCAAAGCGGTGACACTTATTTCTATTGATTGAGTAAAATAGTTGTTTCATAGCTACCAACTACTCCTCTCTTTCTATATAAAGTAAATGAATGGGGAGTCATGGATTTTGAGATACACAAGAAGTTTATATTTGTGTTTTTTTGTTAAAATTTATTTTTCTAATGGACAAATTTACTTAATTTTATTTTGGGGGGTTAGTTTTAGCAATAAAGTGATATTCTTTGTAAGAAAGAGGTCTTAGAATCAGATGGTGCATACCCACCCTCACACAACATTTAATGTTGGGTAACATGATGCTTAATCCATACCATAAATGAAAAGTATTTATAAATAAATATATTTTTTTATTTGATAACATTTTCTACAAAACAAAAAATAACAATGTTTTACACCACTAAAATTATTGTTCCCTGTAAGTGCGTCAACATGACAAAAATAATTGCGGTAAATATTTTACTTCTTTTAGTTTTGAAAATCAACTCTTTTAGGCTTTTGAGTTCACAGAGCCAATTTGGAACATTACTTGTCAACCTGCCAATGCGGTTTGAATTTGAATACAAATGTCTCTTGGATCCATGCAATGCCTTTTCCTCCAAGAGTGTGGATATTAAGCTTGCAACCACAATAGGTAATGCACTGCCCTGCTCGAGCCTTATGCAGGTGAAAAACTTCAATATTCACGTATAGACAAATTGTTTACCAATTGCTACACATCCTATGAAATGTGTTGGTTTTAATAACCGACATCAAATATACACAACCATCTATGAAGTAAGGGACATTGAGAGTTTACACTCAAGTAACATCGAGAGTTTGCACTCAAGAAACTCTCAAAGGGAAAATTATATTAAATTATACCATTCTCGTGTGTGTTTCTGTTGTACAATTGGTTCCTTTGTATACCAATAGGTGACGTAATAGCTATGTCATAATTAGATATCTAGTTCAACCATATTCATAACTATCTCCACAACATCTCCTTAAATATTTCCATGAATCTCTCAATTGATCTTCATCCCTAACATCTCTCTTTTCTCCTCATCTCTAATTCTTACGTAGACTTCTATGCTTGGTCTACATCATTATAAATCCATCAAATAATTTAGACATTATTCTTGATTCACAAGCAGGGGTTAATCCTTCATAGTCTCCCTTAACGAATAGTTATGATCTCAATATGTAATCATCATCCTTTGTCTTTTCAACTATCTTTTGAATTGGCCATGTTATCATTGAGTAAATTGTTGGGCTGAAGAAACAATCTACAAAGGTAGCTTAGAAACCAAATTTAAGACTAAAAGCTATCCCTTCCAATCTAGAGAGGGCTTTCTCTGAGACTTGATCTCTGATACATAGACTTCTTTTGAATTGATGGCTAGGTTTGGATGATTGAGGTAGTTTTTTCAAGGTTTGATGGAAAGGAGGTAGGGCTATGGAGTCAACCCATGAAAACAAAAGAAAAAAAATGACTGGTAGGTAGAACTCCTAGAGGAACAAAGGTTAAATAAGGTGATGAAATTTCAGTTTTGAGTTTGATTGTGTAGGGTGAAAGAGGAACAAAAACACATAACATAATTATAGCACCATGAAGGATGAATTCTGACCTTAGTTAAGAAGATAAACATAATTTAAATCATTTAAGTCTGGAGCACCATTCGATGAATTCTAGACCTTTAAATATCCAATTTAAACAAAAGAAAAGTGAAGATGAAAGTAAGTACACAAGAAATACATACAAAGATAAGAGAACAATCTTTAGATTACCACCATTAGAATCTTTTTCATAAGGACTTCAAGACTTCTACATTTGTATTTCTATTAGATTTAGAAAATTACATTGAAGATCAAAATGCCTATACTTCTGCTAACTCGCCCTCTTTACATCAAAATAATCAACATATATAGAAAACTAATGCCACCCTTGGCTGGTAGGGGTCAAACTACTACATCCTAGAATCAAGAACCGAGTCATCATGTGCACTGCTGGACAACTCTATCTCCCTTGCGTAGCGAATTTTGGTTACTGCTACACAAGTGCTGGCTACAACATTTGCGTAGCGACTTTGCATAGCGAATGTCCATTTTGTGGTTGCTCGTGCGAATCCAGGTGACAACAAAGGCTAGGAACCATGCATCTTCCTCAAACTTGTATGCCTTTCATCACATATCCTCCTTTCTGATCAGGTGAGCTTACAACATTTGTGTAACAAATATTCGCTACGCAAATGCTGTGTATGACTATTTCTTAGTTAAGACAACAAACCAAAAATACAAAAATAAGGCTTCTTCACTCATATTTCTGCAACTTCAACAAGGAGATTTAGCCTGTCCTTGGCTTCTTCATCCAACTTCACTTGTAATATTAAAGCCCTATTTTCTTTTCTTAATGACAAGCTCTGTCTCTTTAAATTTCCCACCTGCCTGAACAAAGTTGCATTCCTCTTCAACTTTGACTGAGCATTAGAAATGACTGCACATGCATTGTCTATGGCTGTTCTTCATTCCTTGTAATGATTCATGATCCCTTCCTCTGATATTCTCTTTTCTTCCTTGAGTTTGATGATCTGGTCTTGAGCTTCTCTTAACTGCTTATTCAACCATTTTATGTTCTTTTCTCCTTCCGTGGGTGAAGTAGGAGATTTTTGACTTGATGCTTGCTTGCCCTGTATCTCTGGACTACTCTTCTTGACTAAGGAACTCATCAGAGGTGATGTGGGTTTGGATGCAACTGTAGTCTCATGACTCTGCTTGATCTTCCTTCCCTTTGAAATTTCTTGCACAGGACTTGCTTTGCTCTATGGTGTTTGTTCTTCAAGAGTCTTCTCCATTAGTTTCCTTTTCAATTCCCTATTCTCTTGGTAGAGTTGGGATATAATATTCTGAGCTTTCTTGAGTTGCTACTGCATCTCTTTGACATATGAATCTTTCTCCCATGGTTTCACTTGCTCCTCATCAATCTCATGGGCTGCAAATTCAACAAACTCTGTCTGAATTGTGGGTATGGGAAACCTCCTAGCAGATGACCTGGTGAGTGGTTTACTGGAATCCCGTGTCTCCCTGGGTTTATTAATGAATTGTAGTTTTCTTATTTTCTTCAAGACTGCCCAACTGGGTGATGGATTCTCAATCTCTTTTCCTTTTCCTCTTTCAACAACACCTCCTCCTTTCACCCCTGAACTATTAGATGCTGATTTCTCAACAAACAAGGGGGTATATCCTTTAGGGTCCAGGGAAATGTTTGCATAGGTCAAGAAGGAATCCCAATCCCTGTTTAACTTTTTAATCTCTTCAACCACCAATAACTTCACCAAGGAAAAGTAGAACATGCTACTCTTTAGCTGGTCAACTCTGGCTTGGACTCTGTTCGCTATTTTTCCTAGGCTTCTATATAGGTAGAAGGGTAAGTTTAGGGGGCTTTCCCCCGTGAAATTCATAAGGAGCCTTATGTGGTATTGATATACCCTGTCAAACCTACCCTCACAAGTAAAATATTTCTGGATTACACTCAAAATCTTCTCATAAGGTTCCAAAACATATTCCCTGGGGATGGTGGCACCAATTTTTTGATTTCTGTATTTGGGTTTGAGAAAATCAATATAAAACGAAGGATCTAAGGGCATACCTTTAAACCATTTCTCTCCCTGTGTAGGGATCTCTGTAGAAACTGATATGGTTTTTTTTGATACTGGAAAAGTGACCCCTGCAATGGTTGTGCTGACACCATTAAAGTTTAGAGAAAACTATTTGGTCAGCTGCACATTATACCCCTGAACCTTTTCAAAGAATCTCATACATCCATCTTGTTCAAAGGACACCCTGTATGCAGGGTCTGAGTTCACCAAAGTAAGCCCTTGGGGTTCATATCTGAAAATGTTTCCTCCCTTGTATTTCTTCTTTCCCTATGAAGTTATGGTTCTGCGATGTCCTCCTTGCAAAAGTAACTGCTCAAAGTTGAAAAACCTTCACACTCAACATGTAAGCTTACACAACAAACTAGGATGGCTAGGGCTTGGCTCGAATGGAGGAAACCTGGTTGAAAGGCGGATTCCCTCAGAGGATAAACTTGCAATGGGATCCAAGAAAGGCTCTTAGATAGTGATTGAAATGAATAAAGAGTGCGTAGCTAAAAGCAAAGTGACAGGCTTGCTTAGCGAATGGAAACACACAGGGTTTGCATAGCGACTGGAAGCACACAACATTTGAGTAGCGAATGGAGTTTGCGTAGTAGAGAGATTTGAAGCTTGTTGGAGAGGCTATGGACTATGCACAGGTCTTGGAGGCAATGGAGAAACACAAAAAGGTGGCCAATATACATGTTTGAATGGATAATATATGAAATTTTGAAATGGAAAACACTTATCCAAGGTGAAAAGACGTTTCAAGGCAAGTTAGGAATTTGCGCAACGAACTTGTGCAACGGGTACACTTTTGAAGCTTGCAACGGTACCAATGAGATGGAGTGTCATGATTGTCCCTTCTCTAACCTCATGAAAGGTGATGATGAACCATGATACCTTTTAACATGACATTCACCCTAACCTATGACTCGACCTTAGCACAAAATTTCCCACTTTTTCATATGATTCAAGACTTAGGAAAAGGTGGACCATTACAAATTGAACATGATGTATTTTTACACCCTTGACTCTTTGATTTTTATGATGGTGTTTTATGAAAAGACAATACACCCTTTAACCCAACTTGTGACTTAACTCTCTATTGACATGCATATTACCTTTATTTGATCAATGACTTTATGAAAAACACACTTGCTATGACTCATTTAGGAATGCCTTGGTCTTCCCAAGACCAAGGCATGACTCTGAAAACTTTGGACAAACCTCTAACTCTAGCCATGAAAATCATGGTGCTAACATGTCCCATTTTCATCTTCTATGATATTTGTCTTCATCTCTCTATTACAATCCTCTACTTTTAGCTTTTATCTTCATATTTTGTCTTCTACACATATTTAGTTTTCTTCATTCTTTATCCTCAATGTTCTTCAATTTTCATCTTATACCTACAAAACAAAAACATTGTGTTTGTTGAAGTCCATATAAAATCCACCAGAATATATGGGTCACCAGCCGTTGTATCCGCCGATTCTCTAGGAAACTTTTTCTCATACATGGTTTAACAACAATTCTTCAACCAAGAACATTTTCACTCCCCTTGCATCATCATTAATCATTATCCCAAGTTTTGTTTGGCTTACCCATAACCACACTGAGTTTTTCTGGGTTACCCTCAACCATTACATCCTCAAGTAGTTTCTGCTTACCTCAAAGCATACATTACTTCAAGTGATTTCAGCTGATCACGAACCTTCCTCTGCCATTACAAATGGTTTTAGTTTTACCATGAACCATTCAACATTCAAATTATGGGGGTATACTTGTCTTATCAGGGCTTACATCAACATATGACTCAGGTACATACAATTTCAAATTTTCATTTTAGGCTTTAATCTAGCCCTTATACAAACATAGGACCAAGACCATTTTCTTTCCATCATAAAAAAACATTATTCAAGGAGGAGCATTAAACTTCTTAGGGATATTATTTTTCATCAATTCATTACTTTTGCATCTCATTTTTTGAACACATGATATTATTTATTCTTACCTTGCTTCTTCACTTTATGGTTCATTCATTTGCATGTTTCATTCTTCATTTCTATTTTCCTATGTTATTTTTTTTGCTACTTCATCCTTATCTATCCTTGTCTCTTTTCTCTTCAATAAGTCTTTGCCTTTTGCTACTTCTATGCATGTGTAGGAGTCCATATTTTTTCTTCTTCTTGCATCTTCTTTTGTTCATGTTGTTTGTTCTTTCTTGTGTCATCTTATTTTGTCATGGAGTCTGCATCTTTATCTTTCTTCATCTATCTTTTTCTGTAGTCATTTTCTTTCATGTATACTTGCAATCTTCTTCATCTTTCTATACCTACATAAATGTTGCTTGTTGGAGTGATAACAAGGTCCAACAAGGCAACCTATGAACATAGTTCCACAAACTTAATTCATGCACCCATATCATGATTTCACATGACTCTACTTTCGACTTTTGATAATTTGAATAGCTTTGATTTTGCTTAAACTTTACTTTGGCTCAGACTTCCAACTTAATTTCTCTTCCATTGCCTATAGGAGACCTTCCAACTGTGAGATGCCCCACGCACTGACTATATGCCCCAAATGCAAATCTTGGGTTTTGTAACATTTTGAAAGTATTCCATGTGAAAATGCCAGCACGGTAAATGCTGAGAAAATGCGCTAGAGATGGGTAAGGCATGGTTTGTTGATTTTATTTATGTTCAGGAATAAATTTGTCCTTTCATGGTGTTTTTCTAGTGAATATTTAAAGTCATTGTGCCCATTTGGACCATGGTTGAACTATTGAAGTTTTACAGTTCAATTGTGAAGGCAATGCAACTGAATAAATCTGTATTTGATGATTAAAATAACAGTATCCAACATAAAATAAAATGCAGTTCGAAGGTTCCCATGTTTGGTTTGCAGGTTGAAGACTTTGTTCCATTGCATACAAGTCTGGGTGATGGTATCTCTGCTGGTCTTTTATATCATGGTTTTCCTTTTGAGAATCCCATATTTTGTTCGACTAATATACTTTGTGGGTTTTGGAAAACATGGTAAACACTTGGAAATGGAAATGGAAATGAATTTATATGTACATGTAAGGTGTGCTAAATATTTTTTTTCTTCTTATATATACATCTTCGTTGAAAATGGTGCTAAAGATTTCTGTTTCCTTTATGTATATAATTTCGTTGAAAATAGCTCGCTTGAACGCTGTGATACTTCTGATAACTTCATGGCCTATGCACTGGTAGATATTAAAAAATTCTTTGGGGTTAAGTTGTGTTAACATTATAAAAAAAGGCGTTGTTTAACTGTTTATGTTTTGATTTTTTTGGTCGAAATTTGATGACATTAATCTGCACAAAATCACAATTTTCTATTGTTTAAATTGCATTTCTCAATGTAGAAATGGATTGAGCTTGCTGAAAAACCCTTAGGACACTAGTATTATACAAAATTAACCACTCAAATCCACAGATCTAATCATTTTTTGCTGAATTTTAGACAAAATTAAACAGAAAATATCAACATAAACTACAAAATTAGGAAATAATTACCACTCGTATATGTAGTACTACAAAGACCAAAAAAATAGAAACAAATTATTTGAACAAAGTAAGTGTTACCTGACTGCTTCTTAGAAATTTATAATGATATAGATGAAGTATGAAAAACCCTAATTTCATTATTTACTATAACAAAAATTAAAATAGCACTATAATACATGGTAGGGAAAACAACTTCTTGCTTCTATATATATCCACACATGAACCATGGTTAACCATAAACCATCCACTAGTATTATCATTACAAAATAAATATTAACAATGTCCCAAAATTAGCGCGATCCCATGGGAGTGGA
>SNQJ01S0283608.1:0-11082 GCA_010110895.2 Picea sitchensis | reverse complement strand
TGATCAAGGGTTGTGACCTCCATCAACTCCTTCAGGTGCTAGTCCTTGTCCTCTTCCAATCTATGGTGTAGATTCATCCTCCCTGGATCCGACGGCTATGACAGATTGCAGAGCTACAACTAGCAAACCCGTTAATTTGCCTCTTGGTTTCCGCAATGGTGTCAAACCTCGGATCAATGCCCACCGTTGATCTTTCGATTGACTAGATCGATGATCTAATGTGATTGCAAAACTTCAACACGCTCGATCTTTAATATGCCTTCATATTTCCGCAATGTATCCCCGTCGTAGATCTATCTCTCGCACAATCTGACGTTCGTTGTTCACTGGTTAACGGGTTACTCTTTTCTGTCGATTTAATGGTCTGCACTATATCCTCGCTAGATAATCCAACAATTGTTGAGTCTTGATCTTCCCTGCACATTATGTGTGTTCTCTCTCTTGATCTAAGGGTCACAATTCACTTGACCTTTCATCAGACGGTTCATGTAACTTCTTCCTTCGTTGTCAAACACTTACATGCAATCGGCAGCAATCTTCAGGATCATTGACCCTTACAGTGTTCAATGATCACTACAACGATTCAGAGCTTGTTCAAATTCAAACGCTTTCATTTCTCTCACCTCCTGGGGTTTAACACATATCTTTAGTGTGAATCATGAAGCATTATTCCTTCTGAGCTTCACCACGATGCTTATATGGATCTTTGATCCTGAAGATGATCAATGATCAATGATCATCTCGATCCTTCCTCTCATCCCTGTAACAAAACCTAACACCTACAATCCCTCAATTTATCTACTGTGTGGAGTTTCTCATGCTCATTCCTCATAGGTGTCAATACCTATCTTACACAGAGATTAAAAATTACCCAATGACAGACATGAACACAGAGGTTTCCAGAATACTCGAAACAAGGTATCTCCTTTCATTCATATACACATGTTTACATACAATTACACTGGCTCGTAGGCCCTCCTTTTTCCTGGATCAATTCAACAAACTTTAATCCTCATCCTATTGACATGATTAGCATTCCATTGGCCATCCCTAATGCCTCTAAGGCTTACAATATTTGCACAAATGAATTTTGTAACCATTTTTGGTTCATATCCACAATCTACTCAACCATATCTTAAGGATCCTCTAGATCCACAAAATCATCTACCAAATCCTAAGTCTAGTACTTACAATCCCTATGAGATCTAATATCTCCTAAGATCTCTCAACCCTCATGTTCTCATATATTCAAGAACAATTACATTTTAATCCTCACACACACATTACATTCCAAATTCTCAAAAACAAAGGAAAATACATTAAATCATGCTTATGGAACCTAAATGAAAGACCCCCTAGATTTCTGCCAAATGTACCAAATCTGGAAGGCAGGATGCTCCTCCATCAACTCCTGCCGCCCCTACCCTCATATGGGGGGATTTAATATGCAAAAAAAATTAAATCTCAGTGCAAATACCCTTGGTTATCTCTCCCTTGGAGAGATTAGGAGCATCCATTGAAAAGCTATGTGTGGGTGGTTTGTCAATATCAAGGTCAATGAGGTGAAGTAATGAAGAGGCTATCGCAAAACGACATGAATCGATGCCACATTTTTCTTGCTCCATATAGAACTTGAGAGTAATATATGGATATCTAAGAGGACCAGTGTATGAATCGACCATCCATCTAAGCCTATGCATCATCATCATCACATGAAAGATCATTGAAGCAGTGAGGTTGTGTCAAATTCTATAGGACTAATAACGTGGGGGATTAATTTCTTAGCATGAAGATATTTGGATAAAATCGTAATGAGCACTCTCTCTACCCTATTTCAGATTACTTTTAAAAGGTATGTTCCCCATACCTCACACCATACAAGAGGATAGGTCTCACCAATGAGTGAAAGAGTCAGATTTTTTTTTATCAAAGGTCCTCAAACTAAAGCTAAAAATATTGTTTTCGAAGAGTGATAAGAATTACATACTCCTTGATTAGTTTAGCTTCTATCACCGAAGTCAAGATAAAACATGGTCCGAAAAATAAGGCTTACATATCCGGAAAAAAAGGACTTACATATACATATTAAAATACTATCTCAACCTAACAATAGTTAAATAAAAAAAACAAATAACATCAATTAAGTAATATATTGGATATAACTATAATCTTACTTACGTGGACTCCATTCATGTCTATAGAGTAAACAAACGAACTTTCCAAAAGAAATTGTTAGTGCCCCTTTTAGTCTCCAAGCTCTATCAACAACAACGTCTTAATTGAATGACAATCCACTAGGAAGAGTTGTTTTTACGACGAGGACACTCTTCTTAATTAGGTACACGTGGATGGCAATTCACTAGAGAGAGTTTGTGTTTACGAAGATGACACTCTCCTTAATTACGTACACGCGGATGCCAATTCACTCTCGAGAGTTTGTTTTTATGAAGATGACACTTCTTAATTATGTACACGTAAGCACTGTTTTTTATAACATTTAAAAAATACACTTTTATTTATTTTATAAAAACAAAGTTATACATTGAAATTTTAATTAAAAATGAAAGTCGCAAATGCACTTCCCATAGGCTCATGAAGAGAACGTAATTGACACAATCTCTCATCTGTTGTTGACATAGTGTGTGGGGAGGACACATTCCTAGTACTAGATCAAGCCAAAAAAATGTGTGGGGAGGACACATTCCTAGTACTATATCAATCAAGCCAAAAAAATAAATAATAATTTAGTAAATCTTCATTCTCATACCACATAGGGTCATCAATGGAGATAAAAACCACTAGCAAAGCTAGGTCATAGATTGTAGATTTGATCGTCATGAAACACAAATTATCATTAGGCTCCAAGAGCATATTTGACATCATACTTAGAGGTATTTGCTTTATATGCAAACCTTTAATAAAACATTGGCACCATGCGCGGAAGAGAAAACCTATCTCTAAAGGTCTACGTTAAAACAAAGAAGAGTTGTCACTACCACTAGGATAAGAGTCATCAAGACCAATAGTTTCCATAAGCTAAGCACAAATATTTATACCATCTACATTGAAGAACCACAATGTGATTCAAGCTTTGTAGCACAGTTGAAGCGATCACTAACACTACCTCAACTTCACAGTTTGTCAACACTTTATAGAGCTCCTCACTATAGTTAACAACCATCCCTCATTTTTCTTCTTCTAAAAGTGAACCTTTACTAAAGTTGAGGAAGGTATCGATTGGGAAGAGGGAGGCAAGAGGCACCTCTCCTTTTGGTCTATCCATCCTTGTTGTCCAACTTAACATTTTTACCATCCTAGGTTCATAGCTCGAGTAGTTGGGTAGCATGTTTGTTATCCTCCCCACTCGGGTTCAATTCCCTCAAAGTGGACATGTTGGCTCGTTGTGATAAGGATAGAAGGGTATATGCCCCCTAGGACATCACAGCCCTTGCTAAGTTATAAGTTTCTTGCTAGGTGTTGGCTTGTGGTCTGTTGGCATTAACTTAGGGGTTATAGTGGCAACCAATGGGATTTGAGTCCGGGCCTTGCCCAAGTAATCTCAGTGAGTTATCGATTCCTCTAAATCTAAAAAAAACTTAACATTTTTACCCTTATAACATTTTAATATGCAAATCTTGGAATTATTAACGTTGTGACCTTTACGTTGATAACTAATGCTTTACAACCTATGTGTTTTGTTGGTTGGAGTGTCAAAGACTCTTTAGTACCACTATGGTGAGTAATAAAAATATAAATTTACTAAACCTTTAAACTAATTATTGAGGAAAATAACAAATGGAAGGTTTAGTCTCCATTTAAATTCCCACACAGTGACTAAAATATATGAACCAAGTTTGTGCCATGAATCATGTGTTGCACCCCATATGAACTAGAATCGACAATCTTGGTCCCCAAGATTGTTGTTGTTCATTGTTGCATGAAATCATGTTAGTATATGTTGGATTCTCTCTTGAAGTTATACATTCATAACCAAAGTAAATTTTATTATGTCATGTAAGCAAGCATTTAGCAAAGATTGATATCCATGGTTTCACATTTGCATATGGTTTTTAATAGAGATTTTGATAAAGGTGATGGGTGGAGGTTTTTTGCAAAAACAAGTTTCAGTGTACCAAATATCATAAAAGCATCGGTACACTTCATAGTGAAAAAGAATCGATGTTACATAACGCACAAGTACTAAAGAGGCATTAGAATAAATGACACCTTCCATTGGATTGTGCATTACTAGCCATCAATGCACTAATAGGGAATGCCCATTCTTTTATTTGAAATGAATCATTATATAATTTTCCACCTATCTTGGTACATTTTGGGTGGAAAAATAGGAGGAATTTGCATGTAGGTCCCAATTTGGTGATTTGGGGTTTAGAACCTTCCAGAGCTACTTTCAGGCATTGAATGACACTTCTGAGGGTCAAAACTTTATGAGCATAGCCCATAGCCCCTCGTTTCTATGCATAGAAATCTTTCTAATGGTGCGAAAGAAAACCTCAATCAAAGTTTGTATGCAAAAGTAATGTCTCCCACAATATGACCTACCATGTTAACCACCATGTGTAACATGCCCGTTTTTAATCCCTGGTTTAATGATGTATAATGTAAATATGATGTATGATTGCGGACTCGACTATGTAATATCTAAACATTGTATATCGTAATAAAAAAAAATTAATGATGGTTGCATACGGACATAGACGGAGTAATGGGGGTTAAGTTTACAAAAGAGAGTGGGGTCCAAGGGGTCCAAGGGGGCATTATTCATGGGTATTAATCCCAACCCACTTTTCTAAAATTATTGTTGTGTATGAACCTTCTAATTTCCTTTTGAGTGTATCAAAGCCCCAATCATTGAATACATGTAGGAGGGTTGGTGTGAAAAGTCACATCCCATAGTTATTGAGAGCATGGGGATGAGTACAATCAACATCTAGAATGTGAGAGTTGATATGCATGGGTAAAAGTGAAATTTGAATGGGTATTGTAGGCAATTTTTACAATCATTTTTGGAGACAGCAAGAGTGTGGAGAGTGTTGGAGATTGAAGGCAATCATAGTGGGCATGTGTGACGGCTTGTTGGAGCTATAAATTCATGAAGAAGCAGGTTGTTAAGCCCCTTCTAATTTCCTTTTGAGAGTATTAAAGCCCCGATCATTAAATACATGTAAAAGGGTTGGTGTGAAAAGTCACATCCCATAGTTGTTGAGAGCATGGGGATGAGTTCAATCAACATTGGGGAATGTGAGAGTCAACATGCATGGATAAAAGTGAAATTTGAATGGGTATTGTAAGTAGTTTTTACAATCAGTTTTGGAGACAACAATAGTGTGGAGAGTGTTGGAGATTGAAGTCAGCCATAGTGGGCATGTGTGGTAGCTTTTTGGAGCTATAAATTCATGAAGAAGAAGGTTGTTCGGCCTATAGAGTGATATTTCGTGTAAGAGAGTACCCCAAGAACAAGTGAGCATTTCCTATTGCAATTGTAAGTCATCAGAGTCCCTAGCAAGAGAGATTCCTAGCCAACCTGTTTTGGGCCCCTTGAGGGAAGTGGGAAGGCTTAAGGAACTGCATGTAGAGGAGGGGGGTCTCATTCCTTGGGTTGTGCAAGCTCAGGGGAAGAGAGTTGGTGGATTGGGATAGTTGTAAGAAAAATCAGCTTGTTGTGGGTTATATTGAGCTATGACAGACACCCTTCCTTGTGGATTCCTATCCCCAACTTAGGGGTGACTTATTGCTAAGATTTGGAGCAACAAGACTATGGTTGGGTGGAGAGTTCGTCTCGTGCAGTTGGTTGCACTTTTTATTTTAAAAGATAAATGTTTTATCTTTATTCATTGTTTTAAATATGGGTTTTAATTGTTGTGTTTTACTTTGATTTTTTAGCATTTGTATGTTGTTGTGTGAATGTTGTTGAGCACACACTTATAATGAGAGGGGGGGAGGAGAATCTGTATAAGGCTATTTTTTTTCTTTTTAACATTCATAAATCATAATGGAGCAACCACATAAATGTAACAACTAGAAGACAGAATATTTAACATGGAAACCCTTTCGGAAGAAAACCACAAAAACTTCTTATAAATTTGTAGGCACCAACCTATGGTTACAAATGTTTGTAGGCACAAAACTACAAGAGACATTGATCCCCTTTGATTTGTGTAGGAACCGACCTACATGAGACACTAATACCCTATGTTGTTTGTAGGCATCGACCTATAAGAGACACCAATCCGCTTTGTTGTTTGTAGGCACCGACCTACTGGAGACATCAATCCCCTATGTTGTTTGTAGGTACCAACCTACTAGAGACACCAATCCCCTCAATTGTTTGTTTTGTAGGCACCAACCTACCTACAAGTTTACAAGTTCTTCATATACATTTCCTTCATTGGTTTGTTTGTTGCTTATGTCTTCATCAAATATGCTCTATGCTTGTTACTTCTGCTTTAACCAGATATGTTCTGCACTCACTACTTCTGCTTTTGCTCTCCCTTCACCAGATCTTCTTGCTTCTTCTTCTTCTACTTCTTCCTTAAATCCGACTTTGCAAGTTTTGCTTGCTAGAATGCCAAATCTATTTGCTAGAACGCCATATCTAATCTTCGCTAATATTTAATCATTGCTCCTTGAATGATATTCAATCGTCACTCCTAAAATAATATGCATAAGAATATTACATTTTCTCCCACATACACCATATTTCTCACAAACCTCTTTTCCTTTTATATTTTACCATTAGTTCTACATAAAAAGTCATGTTCATTTGAAAAAACACGACTTTTATTAAATAAATAATTAATTTCCCTTTTTTTATTTATTTTTCAACATACCATGGGTAAAATACCATTATGGGTTTTAAAACCATGTGCAAATATCATGTGCATTTTTACTCCACTTTCACTTTTACCTTTTTTAATCGACTTTCATGTTTACTCCACTTTTACGTAACTTCATTTCTAATCCACTTTCATGTTTACTCCACTTTTGTATTTATTAAAGTCACATTTCCTTTGAATATTTATATGTGAATACTTACTTCCATCTGACATCAATGACAATAATTTATTCAACAAATGTTAATTTAGTTGCCTTCATATTTTTAAAATGTTGTTAGATGCATGTTAAATCCTTGATGCATTGCATTTAATTTAATGATATCATAAAAACGTTATGGGGTTAGTAGTGGGGACACTACACTATGGTGCCATGTGGATTCTGTGTTATCCCCCATTACTCACACATGTGGGGCCAGTCATTGAGGCTCTGGCGAACAATAATGGACCTTTTGGGGAGGTTGGTGGTTCTAACTCAAGAGTTGGATCAGAGGACAAATCGGGAGATAATGAAGACTTAGAAAAGGATCCAAAAAAAGATCATGAGAAAGAGAAACCAAGTTCCAGTGTCATCACTCCTTCATAATCTCTATTTAAAATGGAAGCAAAAGTGGACGTCAAACCCTACCAAGGTAATATTTATGTTGTTCAGTTGATTCATTTGGTTGCAACAGTTAGAAGTTTATTTCAGTGTCCATAACATAGAAGAAGAGAAAAATATTTCATTTGTTCGACTAAAATTAGAGGGCCATGCACTAACCTGGTGGGAAAGCCACACATAGACACTTAGGTTGGAGGGTGATCCCCCAGTAGCTAAGTGGGAGGCATTTAAAATCCTCACCGAGTCCTAGTTCTACCCTATTGGGTATGTAGAGGACCAGTGGATCCATTGACATCACTTTAGGTAGAGGCAAGGGCAAAGTGTGAAAGATTACACCATTGAGTTTTAAAAAATGGTGAGTATGTTATGTATATCTACCAAGAACCCAGACATACTCTTCAAGTGTCTGGGGGGTCTACATGGTAATTTATGGAAGCAAGTGATGCTCGTTAAACCTAGGACAATTGATGAGGCTTGCGTGCAAACACAATACCTGAAAAATATATGCAATAAGAAAGGATAGCCAAGTGGTTCCAAAAAGAAAGACCGACAATATATTTCTAAGGAGGGGAAGAAGAAGTGGAAAGGAAAGGACAAGAAGACAATAACCATTGCACATAATTCCAAGGATCCAAAAAACCACTACAACCATTGTAATATCGATGGTGACACTGAAGATAAGTGTTGGAAGCTACATCTAGAGCTTAATCCAAAGAATTGTAAGAAGGATGCCAAGAAGAAGAACATGTTAGCTATGGATTGAGGCAACTTGATAGAGAGCATCTTGGATGGGGATGAAAATATTGTTTGCACTATAGTGAAAAATGAGGTAAATTTGAGTAGCCTTCGTCAAAAGGAAGAAAAGGAGATGACTAAACTCTTCCATATTAATATCCAAGTCAAGGAGACAAGGGTGGATGCTCTATTTGATTCTGGTTCATAGGCCAACCTCATTGCAGAACATTCAGTCAGCAAGCTTAGATAGAAGTTCATGATCATCCTAACCCATATTCATTAGGATGGGTAAACAAGGGTGTAGATCTCAAGCTCACTAAACAATGTAAGATCAAATTTTCTATAAGTGCAGACTATATTGATGAAGTAGAGGTAGACATAGTACCACTTGATGTGTGTGGTGTAGTGTTTGGAAGCCCCTATATGTATATGGGGGATGCAATCTTCATGAGGAGAGAAAACTAGTACTACTAGATCAAAGATGGGAAGTATTTCATCATCAATGCACACAAAGGTAAATCCAATATCTCGTTGGTAAGTGCTAACCAAGCCAAGAAATTGATCAGTTCTACTAGTCGATTTGTATTGATTTTCTTAAGAGAGAATTAGCCAGGTGATGAATTGGTAAAAGTAAAGGTATCTTTAAAGGGATGTACTAAATAGTAGAAACATTACTTAGAGGATTTGTTGCAGGAATATAGAGAAGTGTTTCAAGGGCTTAAAGGATTACCACCTAAGAGGTAAGGGGATCATGAGATATAGTTGTTGCCTGACTCCCCATTGTCAAATATTGGGTTGTACTGATAGTCCATATTAGAAGTAGATGAAGTGAAGATATAGTTGTAGAAGTTGTTGGATAATGGAGTAATTTGACCAAGAACCTCACCTTGTGGATCACCTATCATCATAGTACCCAAGAAAGATGAGACTTGGCGAATGTGTATCGACTACAGAGATTTGAACAAAATTACCCTTGACAAGAATCGGTACCCTCTGCCCACGATTGATGATTTTTCAAATCAATTGCAACAATATTCCAAGTACATCACCAAGTCATATCTCAAATCGAGATACCACATGGTGTGATTTAAAGAAGAGGACATGTGGAATATTGCCTTCAAGACAATGTGAGGTCTATATGAATGGTTGGTAATGATTTTTATTTTATGTAATGCACCAGCTATATTTATGCATTTGATGAATGATGTATTGCATCCCTTTCTAGATTGATCTGTGATAGTGTACTTAGATGATATATTGGTTTATAGCTCTACTTGGTTAGAGCATATGTCACATCTCGTGTAGGTGTTAGAGACTCTGAAAAAGAATTAGTTGTTGTATAACCTTTACAAATGTGAGTTTTCTTAGCAATCACTCGTTTATTTAGGGTTTGTGCTAGAAGAGGGTCCTTAAGTGGCCAGTTCCTACTAATGTCATTGAAGTTGTGATCTTTATTGGGTAATCACATCACCTATGGAAATTTATAGCATCCTTTCAAGATGTAGTTGTGCCACTTCATACCATAACATCCAGTGGTAAGAGTTTCCATTGGGGAAAGAATCAATAGAAAGATTTCATTGAGATGAAATGGAATATCGGTCAAGCACTAGTTCTTGTATTTCCTAATTTGCAAAATCCTTTTGAAGTGGAGACATATGCAAGTGGATATGCTATGGGAGAAATATTGATGTAGGGAGGTAAGCCCATATGATATCATTTTGACATGTTTCATAGTGGAGTCTTGAACTACCCTACGTATGATAAGGAAATCTACGCCATGGTTCAAGCTATTAAGAAGTGGAAGAACTATATGATGTAAAAGGAAACCATTATCCATACTAATTACCAGCCATTTCACCATTTGCAGGGCCAAAGTAAGCTTCAACAAACTAGAAACTACAAGTGGATGGGTTTTTCTAGCAGTTTCATCTAGTCATCAAATACAAGAAGGGAAACACTAATATGTTGGTAGATATGATTTCAAGGACACCAACATACAATATTACAGGTTTGGGAACTCTTATGCACATGGAGCCATTTACCCATGATGCACACAAAGAGGCGTACATGAAATATGATGACTTTAAAGAGGTGATTCAACGACTATAGGGACAATTTTTTGTAGAAGAAGGTGACGAGAAGGCTCATTATCATCTACATAATGGGTCACTCTACAAGCTAGACAAACTCTGTTTTCTTAAAGGTGAAAGATTGCATCTTATTAGAGAGGCTCACAGCCCCAAGGTTGCAGGACATTTTGGTGTTGAGAAGATCGTTGCCAATTTACAAAGGTATGTGTATTGGCCTGAACTACAAGAAGATGTAGCTCAGTTATTAGAGGATGCATACTTTGTTGTACCAACAAGCCTAGTAATAGAAATCAAGGTTTATACTATCCCTTACCTTTACCCACTAGACCCTGAAACAACATCTCCATGGATTTTGTGGTGGTTTGTGATTAACCAGGAAGTGGCATGAGCATCTATTTGTGGTAGTTGACAAGTTGTTGTAACACATCCACTATCATAATTTAAAATTTTTGGGTTAATCTCCCACAATTGTGAAATCCCCAGAAGCCTATATTAGCAAAATGCCGAATCCCTGGTTTAATGTCGGGATTCGGGGTTGCTTCTATCGAGGTTTTGACACCCATGATGTCTTGACAACTTCAATCATCGATCGCCGATCTCTTATTCACTCCTTGGTTGCCTCAACCCCACTTAGCTAAGCCTTGGATCCACATGACCGGTTTCTATATGACCATCCGACAGCTTCTCGTCGGGGTTTCAGAGTTTGTGGTGTCGAGGTGTACATGTACTCGGAACTCCCGATCCTCCGATCCCCGATGTTCTCTTAGCGCATTGGCTCTCTAGGCTAGCTCCGTTCTCATGT
>SNQJ01S0283606.1:0-11082 GCA_010110895.2 Picea sitchensis | reverse complement strand
ACCCCATCACTCAAAGGTATGGATCTTGTTAAGTATTGGTTTAAGGTGATATAATTACATATATGTTAGTCAATCTTAATATTAAATAATAATAATATAGGAAATGTGTTAAGAAAGTTAAATATTTTATGTTTCTTATATTTTTTTGGAGATTATTTTTGTTGAAATTATAATTTTGAATTGATGAAATTGTTGTTTTTAATGTAAAAATAGTTTAAATGTCTTGAAATACATATTTTGTGACTGGATTGTGTACCATTAACATATAACATCTGCAATTGAATCATTCTAAAATTATTAGTCCATCCATAACAAGTTTAGAATACTAGATTAGTTTAAAATTTTACGTCATGTGATGTCTTTATTGCACCTCATAAATTTATTTATCGCACCAGATAACTTTTCACCACACAACGTACTGCATTCGACAATTTTAATCCATGCAACATCTTTATCGCACTTTGTAAATTTATTTTACGCAATGTATTGCACTTAATTTTTCTTTGTGCGAAACATTGCATTGCAAATTTTTATCTTTTCAATTTCTTCAAGTTTTTCTTCTAAGTCCTTCTCTCCATACTTCCTTATCTTTCACACTTTCTAAAACTATCTTCTTGCGATGTATCTCACTATAAAATTTTATAGTGAGATACATTGCACATTTCAAACTTTTCTTTATCACAATAATGCTCATAATGCTCATTTATTTATCGCATCTCTTGATACTTTCTTCTTGTGTAGTGTATCGCACCAAAATTATCTTGGTGTGATACACCACACTAGAACAAAAAAAAAAATTGCTTGATATGCAATCCTTCTAAAAAAGATTCATTTTTTTTCCAAGTCTCGGGTCTACTTCCTTGATACAAATATTGTGTAGCATGAAAAATATTTTCATGCGATACACATTGTATTGCAAAAAAAATATTTTCATTCCATACATAATTTTTTGAATTTTTTTCTAAGTAAATAATCTATGTTCCTCCTTTGCAGTGTATCACACCAAAAATATTTAGGTGCAATACATTGCATCGCAAAAAAAAAAAAATTATGCGATATACAAACGCCTTCTAAGTTTTAAAAAGCTTTCATGAGTTTTTAACCCATCTTTCTGGGCGAAATTTTGGCAAAATGACATGCTTCCTAGATTTCTTAGATGAGAAATCTCAGTTGTAATGCTCCAACTTATTGTTCCGCAGGCGCAATCTTTCCAACCTATGGAGCATTCTCAATTCTGATGGAATATTGCCACTTAGGAGATTGTCATCCAGTTCAAGATATATCAAGCTTGTCAGGTTGCCAATTTCGTGAGGTATCCTTCCATGTATATTGTTGTTTGATAAATATAGTAAAGTGAGGTTGCCCTAAAATTGAGGGTACGGTTCCTGTGGGATTGTTTACTCTTAGGTCAAGCATTTTCAATTTTGTGAGCATACCCAAATATCTAGGAATTCTTCCACCCAAATGGTTCTGAGTCAAAGACAAGGTTGCTAGATTGGAGCACCCACCTATAGTAGCTAGAATGGGACCTTAAAATTCATTGCTATAGTAGCTAGAGGTTGGAGCAATTGGTTAATGCAGTCATAAAGGGCAAAGTGGGAGTGCTAACAAGTTGGTTTCCATGTAAATAAAGGCTTTCAAAATGGGCCAATTTTCCAAGATCTTTCAACACTATTCCAATTAACCAATTTTCATTGAGAAAGAGTAGCCTGAGTTGGGAACAGTTGGTAAGAGAATCTGGTAGGTTTCCTATTATTTTATTACCCCATAGATGTAATTCCTGGAGATGGGCAAGTTTGGCACCGAACTTTGATGGAATTGGTCCACTTGGTTTGTTCTCGTTCAAGACCATCCATTTGAGTAAAGTGCAATTGGAGAGTGAAGGAGGAATGGTTCCATGTAGATTGTTCTCACCTAAAACAATCTCAACCAAAGAAGAGAGGTGCCCTAAAATTGAGGGTATGGTACCTATGAGATTGTTTAATCCTAGATCAAGCATTTTCAATTTTGTGAGCATTCCCAATTCTCTAAGAATTATTCCACCCAAATGGTTATGAGACAAAGACAAGACTGTTAGATTGGAGCACCCACCTATAGTAGCTGGAATAGGACCTTGCAATTCATTGCTATCAAGCCAGAGCTCTCTTAGGCCAACAAGGCCTCCAAACTCTGGCGGAATATGACCATGAAAATGATTGTTTGAAATATCAAGTACCTCAAGGAAAGAAACATTGGCAAGAAAAGGAGAGAAAGGAGCTTGTACATTCATACCTGAAATATTGACACCAACCACTCTCTGGTTCCATGAACTACACTCAACTCCTGTCCACTTACATAAGCTGATACGGGTATTCCAATTCTGTAATTTATTGTACGGATCATATATGAATGGTTTCTTGAAAGAAAACAGATCATGTTAATCGGTATCATTGTTGGTCAATGAATTATTAAATCAAGATTACAATAATAATTCTATGCATATTAGTTGTATCATTAGCGTATGCATTTTGCTAGTGACAAATGGTGCCCTTGAAAATAGTGTTGTCGTTTTCATGAAGGCCATTTTAGAAGATAGAATCGTGGGCAGGAATGAGAGGATGAACATGAAAATAATGTTGGGATGTGTTTCAGAGCCATGAAAATGTATGGTGACGTACATAGGAGGGAACATACGAATAGACTGTAAATCTAAAGTCAAATATGTGGCCCGAGGTAAAATAAATATGCCTTTGTTTCAATAGTAAAGGTTTGAGGCTCACCAACAACTGTTTGAAGATAAACATGCCTTTGTTTCTGAGTTTATTCTAGTGCCTTCCATTTCTGATCTTGTTGGTTGCATTCGTCTTCAAATTTTCTTCGAGACACTTAAACAAGCAACATATATTTATTTCGCATAACTGGAGGATCATGCATATGTCACAAATCTGATATAAGGGCTTCGGAATCATCCTCACCAAATTTGGATGTGTTGAAGACAACATCATTCCTTTAGCCACTGACATTATATAATTGTCTGTATACAAGAAGCACACACAACATCCTTGGGCAACATAAGCTTCCAAACAAAAACTCCATTTGCACTATGAAACATATAGAGGAAACACAATTCATTACCCAATTTACAAAGTGAAAACAGAAACCCAAATGAATCATCTTCATTCTCAAATACATCTAGTTGGCCTTGTCATTGGATTTAAGAAGATCCATCTTGATAACCATTGAAAAAATCTTCTTGGATTTGATGAAATGTAGACCTTCCAGAGCCCATAATGGTGACATCTTACATTTGATGGAATGTAGACTTATAATTGACTGCTTAGAAACAAAAATTGGCATTTATCTTTTCTAATGGGGTGATATACCTCTTATTCTCTAGAGTTTTGTGCAACTGTACACTGGATAACCTTCTATCCAAACCATAACAACAACTTGCTTCCATTTTTCTATGAAATATCACCTTCACCACATGAAGAAAATTCCTCTCTGTCTTTTGGAAAATATTCCAACATTGGTTGATGAGACTTCAATAAACCATCTCTTCTTACCATTGTAATCTCGACTTGATGTACTAGTAGATACATCCATATAATTTGAAAATAAATGGCATAGGATCTAAAAATATGCAATAAAAATCCATCAAGATCATCTTAAAATACCAATTTAAGGCCTTTGTCTATGATTTGAATCTTATAGAACACATGGTATTTGCAACTATATAAAATTGTTCAATATTGGCAATTTGTTTGATTTCCCAACCTGGCAAAGTTAACAAGCATAGAAACATCAATGGTAATTTTAGTTCAACACTACCATAAAAACTTTGACCATGCTATCTGATGGGTTTTTTGCAAGCCTCTTTGTCACAACTCCAAAAATAAACACTTTATTCAACATACACACAAAATATCCATCCAATTCATCATAGACAAAGATAAAATAATAGAGTGCATTTCATAGATTCCTGTTGGCCAAGAACTCTCCAAATGCAACAATATTTGTCAATATTCTAACATATCTAGTAAGATTTGAAATGTACAGATAAATGGGCCATGATTAGAATCTCATATCTCTTTCCTGAGATCAAACAAATAGACCAATATAGACCTGTTTATAATTCATCAACAAACCATTCAAATTTTCAATGGAGTTTTTTTCTCGGTCTTTTTGCTCAAACTAAACAAGACTGTATCCATTTCACTGACCATTTTCATCTGTGGCCACTTTGCAAGAAAGAATTGGACAAAATGAAAATATTGTATCATGCAATGCTCTATTATGTATTGATTGATTAGAGAGTTAATGAAGTTTAACTCTTTGTCCTAGGGTCTATTTTTCTTAGTTTGATCAATAACACAGGACTTTTGATCATTATGTTACCTTCAACAGCTGAAGGAGATTACCTACCAGGTTAAAAAAAACATTAAATTTGAGTCAATATCATTATCATCCTAATTTTAGACATTATATAAATTGTGTGCCTCCAAAGTTACATCCTTATTAGATAGTTTTTCACACTTAAAAATAAACTTAATGATCTTGAACGAGATCCAACCTTGTAATGGAAGAATCAGGCATGTAGATTGAAGCATACCAAAAATTACCTTAACATGTTGTCACTGCCAGATTTAGCTAAGATTGTAAGCCTCCTCACTGTCTTCATGAAATCTATGTATTCAATTCAAAGACAATAAAATATTTGCTTAGTTGCATGAAAATACACATAAGAAATTATTCCTAAACTCAAGAAGAAAACACAATAGGAAAGTTCTTCTAACTAATACATAAGATTTATCTCACATTGTAGTTGCTTGTGCTTTCGATTTTCTTATCAAAGACAACATTAACATGATATGCAGAGACATTTTTTAAATCAAAGAAAATAGATTACAGTTGTTTTCTTTTAGCCTTTGCCCAAGCCCTAATTTAGTAAATGGATCAGGTGTAAGTTTTGAAGTGAGATCAAATTACCTAGAAGGTTCCTCTCCAACCCGCCTCATAATGTTACCAATATCCTTGTAGATAATACGGTTTGATAGCTCTAAATATTCTATACCAAGCATTGTTCGTAACATGTCATAGAGTTGTTTATAATTGTTGAACATTGTCAGATCAAGGGTTCGACCTGCTTTTTCAGTCTCACTAAAGACATTGCAGGGGAGAAATGTATTCTCTGATGTCTTTTCATACCCAAAAATTTAGACCCTGTTTCTCCATACAGTGTGATAGTGCATTTGTCCATGCTCTTCACTCTTTCCACTTGCCCTTCGATGTAGGTAAGGTAAGACAACTACAAGGCCTCTCCACTCGTGATTTGAGGGAACCCATGGAAAAATAACTCTGAATCATTTCTAGTACCATAAAACTAGGGAGAAATACCTCTAAATAGTTTCCATTACCAGAAAATAGGGACGAAAAAATTCTCCATCATTGCCATTACCAGAAAATCGGGGCGAAAGGGAGTATCCGGTTAGAATTTTAATCTAGAACAAAATGTTGTGTATTGAAATACTACAACAATAGTATGGGTATCATGACTTTTACACCATATCCCATTTAATTAACTTTGGGAACCATTTTCCTAAAGTTAATTTCACTCATAAAGCCATAAATATCCCATTTAATTAACATTAGGAACCACTTCCCTAAAGTTAATCCCACTTAATTAATTCATAAACCCTTTTTATGACTTTCCCTTCTATTTTTAATTTAGAAAAGAAAAAATATGAGATAAATTCCATATTTTTCCTATAAAACAAGGAGAGGTCTCCCCCCATTTCACTATCACTCTTTCATTCCTCTTTCTCTCATTTTCCCTCATTGTGGATTTTTTCCCTAGGTTTGTCCCTTTACCAATGAAACCCTAGTTTCTTGAGAGGCACACTATTGCATCCATCTATAGCCAGAGGAAAGAGAAACTACAACCACACACTCAAGGAAATCAAAGAACCATCTGAAGGAGAGGCCAATAGAATATAAATACCTTCACGATCTCTCCACCAGTGATATTGTGAAGTCTACCATTTGGGTAATGGATTCATTTATTCTTTGATCAAATAGTTGTTCTTATCTTTTATTTGTTTGTTTCATTTTACTTCCATATATAGGAATAACATAGCTTAGAGAATATATTAGTTCATTGAAATATAGGATTTTTAGTTTTCTAACTCATTTGTCTGTAATCTTGTAGCAACCACAAGGTTTGCAAAGTTTCTCACTTTGTTTGTACATTTGCACCAATAGAGTGGTGAATCCACTAGGGATATGAGCCAATCTCAAGATCCTTGATTGTGGGTGTGTGGTAAATGAGTTTATTTGTTTTTTATGAGTTTTTTAGGTTTTTCTGACTTCTTTTAGCTTTATGTGTTGTGTTTGCAAGTGACAATGGTTGGAAACCACAAAGGAATCCCATAGAGTTGAGCTCCCAGGTGTAGGAGACCCCCTAGAGACCATCACACTTATTGGGGTCAACAAGTGCATTGACCAATGCATCAAAAAGGTCTAGTTCCTTTGTTTTCCAATGTAGGAAACGTGGTATCTTTCGTCATGGGACAACACACTTTTTGAGGTAACTTTCTGTAGGGGTTAAAAAAATTATTTTTTATAGTTTTTATTGCTTTCATGTGTCTACTAGGTTTATATTTAGGGAATATGGATGATTAGTTAGATTTTAGTTTTTAGGTTTGGCTTAAAACCCTTAAAAATCCAAATGATTGAGGAACAAACCCCCCTATGGTTTTACTACCTTTCCTTCAAGAGTTTTTTTTAGGGTTTGACTCTTTGTTTGTTCTCTGCAAATAGGTTGTAACTTTGCATTTCAATGGTTGTTTACATCTATAGGTTTCTTTTCTTGCAATTCATTTCATTTTAATTTGAAAAATCAAAAGAAACGTAGGCATATAGATAGTTGCATTGCAATTTTTTTAATTGTCTGTTACTGGCGCAAACCCCTGACCCTCGGGCCAAGATCCGCTCAGGATCATTCTAGATTCTCCTTAAGCCGAAGTGGCTTCTTTGGCTCCCTACTGAAACCTTTAACAAATTCGATCCATAGGTCCTTGTGAAAACTCTCCTTGAGCAACTAACACCAAAGGCGAGCCTTACACTTCCATACGACCATGACCTAGTCCCTGTACAAGTGCCTTTCACAACTCATGTGTTCACGGGTTGAAGACCCTCGACCTTTTATTCACCCAACATCGATACCCGAGACGCAATGGGATATGACTCCTCCTTGTTAGCGTCCTCCATGCGTAACCACTGGCTAGGGCTAAGCACTAGTCTCACTTGCAACTCGCAAGTTCGCGAGTTGGAAGGTTGAACCTCTTGGCCTTTCTTTTACGAAACTCCGAGACGCGAAAGTCAAAGAAGGTTTGACTCCTTCAACATTTCTTGGAACTCACAACTTCACGATTTGAGTTGTTGATCCTTTGTGCTCCTTTCTTACGAGAACCCGAAGCATGAGAAGTCGACAGGGTGTTGAATCTCTTTTCAAACAACATGTGTCCACCACCTGTCACCACTTCTTCCTCTCTCTGGGCGTCTTATCATCATGCCACCTATCAGCCATGCAGTTCCCACCAAGAGGATGTGCCACATGTTGCACGAGCCCTCGCAACTCACAAGCTCGTGACTTTTGTAGTCGAAACTGATTCCTCCCAACCTCCGAAACCCCGATACACGATATAGCGAAGAGGTTCTGATCCGACGAATGCTCCTACTTCTCACTACTCAAGACTTCGCAGAACCAAATATATTTGGTCTATCCTCCGAACTCACGATATGCAATACCCCATGAAGATTCAGATCTGACGGTTCTCCAGGATGATTTTAGGGGCTAAATTTCGCAAATGGTCTAATTTTCAATGGTTTTTCTAAAAACAAGATTCGCTAATTTCCATATTTTCTAAAAACAATTCGCCCAAATTCCAAAGAATAAAATTATTTTACCTTAAAAATCGCCAAAATTTTATAGAATCTATATAAAATCCTTAGAAATTTGAATATTTTTACAAAAATATCGCAAAACATTTTACATTTTGCATATTAAGGACTAGTAATATTAGCCCAGGTTTCTACATTTTAATATAAATTTCCATCCTTAAAATCATCCCTAGAACTTCTCCTGCGACTTGGATCCCATGGTCTAGATCTCTTCCTCTGCTTCTCGCAACTCGGGACTTCACAACTCCAGGAGTTTGGTCTTCCACCTCCAAACTCAAGAACTCTAAGTTCGTGAAATGATCTGACGACCCAAACTGACCACGATCAATGGTCCTCATTGATCCTTGACACCAACGTAATGGGTTCATCCAACCCTTATCCACCCTGTAACTCCTTTGGATCCTACGGTCCTTGCAACTTTGCGAGTTGTCCACAGAGAATTTTGACCGTTCGATTTCTTCCTCAAGAATATTTGTGAAACGAGAAAATGTTATTTCCCCTGAAACTTAACCTTATGCACGATGATTTTTCTTCCTCGTCTCCCTTTGAAGTATTATGATCCCCGTCCTCCTTTGAAATTTTCAAAGGTGTTATCCCTCTTGAGCTTTAACATGTAAACTCGAATCTCTAAAAGGGTTCCTGCTCGCACTCCTTGCGACAAAATTTCAAATACTCCAGGGTATTTGATCTTTCGGCTCTATGTACACTCGACAACAGAAGTCTTTCAACCTTTCAACCTTAGTTGATAAATTCTAAGGCTTCAACTAGCCCACGCACTCCTTGCACGGCTTATGTGCTTCACCTACACTTCTACTAGAATGAGAACAATGGTATCCCTCCTGAGATTTCTGAGATAGACTCAGAACCCTTGTCAATGCACACCTTGCAGATGTTTCACTGCACTCCTTGCAGGAACTCTCTCAGGATGAGAAACAATTGAAACTCATTCTCTTTCTCTCTTAGACTTGATACATTCAACATGAAATCATACATTCAACACAGTATAGCATCGCAATAAATGCATGATAGAGAGAATAAAACAATTGTAAGCATATCATTCAACCTATGTAAACAGTAAGCATCATAACACCATGAAATTTGAGTCAAAGCTTCATATATTAACTCAATTTCTTTTGTACATGGTTTCTTCTCTACAGCTCTCTGCTACAACTATCTTCTCCTTCTCTATGCTAATGATACAACAACAAATTTTATGATACAAAGGTGAGGGTGTCTATATCAGTTCTCCCTCCTACTCTCTAACTGTCTAATATATGAATTCAAATCTACCTACTTTCATTAACTGGGCTTAAATGCCTTTTACATTGACAGATGAGAGAAAATCGCTCAAGATCTGTTTACAAGATCCAAGTATGTTTCCCTTAACTACTACATTAACATTTGTTCATTAATTTTTCAAAAACATTTCAAAATGTGCAAAATGTGTGTTGCGCTCCTCCAGATGTCTTCTGCCTTCATGCTCGCTTGGCTAGCTACTTACGATGATCTTGCATCATACTCCCTCGCTTGAAAATTTTCATGAACTCCTGTTCATGAGCTCCTTCACGGTCTGCCCATGCTTCTGAATTTCTGCTTCATCTTCCCGACTAGGATCTTCAACTAGATGTCCCTTCCATTTGACTAAGTATTCAAAATACTCTTTCCTCCTAGGCTTCTTGCTAATTCTCTTGTCAATTACGCTTTCCATCTACAGCTTTTCAGCTATAGGCATTTGTTTTGTCCATTGAACTTCTTTCTATTCATTTTCTGCTCCTACTTCTCCAGTTCTATAAGGGTACAAATCTGCAACAATGAATATAGGTGAGATTCTGACCCCATCGGGTAATTCAATATCATATGCATTTGCCCCAAATTTCCTTATGACCTTGCACGGTCCAATCTTTTTCATATTTAGTTTATTATACATTCCCCTTGGGAACCTTTCCTTCCTCAGATATGCAAGAATTAGATCACCAACTTCAAATTGAAGTTGTCTCCTATGTTGATCTACTTTGCGCTTCTATTCTTGACTTGAACTCTGCAATCACTCCTTAATTTAGCTGTGAAGCTCCTTCATTGCTTCTGCAAAGTCCTCTTCACTAGCACTTCTGAATTCAGTTTGTTCCACATCTTTCAATTCAAAAACTCCCCTTGGCTGCATTCCATATACAATATGGAATGGACTCTTCCCTGTGCTTCTGTTGAGTGAATCATTGTAAGAAAATTTTGTCTGTGGCAGAATGTGATCCCACTGACTGTGGTGTTTAGTCACTAAGCTCCTTAGAAAATATCCCAAGCTTATGTTCACAACTTCTGTCTGCCCATCCGTTTGAGGATGATATGTTGAGCTAAAAGACAAACGTGTCCCCATATTTTTCCACAAATTTCTCCAGAAATGTCCAACGAACTTGGTATCCCGATCAGAAATGATACTCCTTGGCAAGCTGTGAAGTCTGACGACTTCCTTGAAAAACAAGTTCACAACATGAGTTGCGTCACTAGTTTTCTGGCATGGTATGAAATGTGCCATCTTGGAAAATCTGTCGACTACCACAAAGATTGAATCACATCCATTTTGCGTTCTTGGCAGTCCCAATATAAAATCCATGCTCACCGCATCCCACGACCTCTCAGGTATGGGTAATGGTTGATACAACCCTGTATTCTGCCTTTTCCCTTTTGTGTGCTGACAAATCCTGCATCTATCCACAAATTTCTTAACATCTGTCCTCATCCCTGGCCAAAAATATGAGCCATTCAACTTTGAGAACGTCTTATAATGACCAAAGTGTCTGACCAATCCTCCACTGTGTTTTTCCTTCAGCAGGTTTTCCCTCATGGAGCATTTTGGAATACATAGATGATTTCCCCTGAATAATAATCCATCCTGGATCATACACACGGTCCATTGGCTTCTGTCCCTGAGAACTAGATTCTCAGATGCCTCATGTAGTGTACCCTTTTACACTACCCAGGTTCACCCAACCTCTCATATCATCATTCATTACATGGATGTAAAAAAAATAGCATTTAACCAGAATTAAACACATAAAACTCAGAGTAAGATATATGGATACTTCTATAATTAAATGTTCCATAGCATTCGTCATTAATTCATTGACACAGCGGAAAACATGATAC
>SNQJ01S0283604.1:0-11082 GCA_010110895.2 Picea sitchensis | reverse complement strand
AATTACTGTGGGGCATCTTATCTAAAGCTACAGTTGGAGAAGGAAGAGTTGGTGCTTTGTACGATTCATATCAAATATTTGTGATAAGTTTTATATCAAATATTTGTGATAAGTTTTATTGTAGTAGTTAAGGTGGGAGTGGGCTAACTCGGGAGCAATCTTTCTTCTCGAGTTACTTTTCCAACAGGTCTTTAGTCAGTCCCATTTTTAATTTCTGGCCAATCCAGAACCCTAATCAATTTTATGGGCATTTGGGTTGGTTTAAAATGGGGAAAAACCCCTAGGGAAAGGTCTTGAGGAAAGGTTCTGAAATGCATGAAACTTTGATCCATGCGAAACTCAGACTACCCCTAAAAATCTGGCTGGATTCAGGCCCATTTTTTTTCCTGAAAAGGGGTCTGTTTGTTCCTGAGTTAGCCTACTCCGTTGGGGCATGTTGTCTCAGTTTTTGTGATGAATTTTCAAGTCCAATTACATCTATAACACCAATGGTTTAAGTTTTAATGAACCGTGGGGCATCTTACCTAATAAAAAAGACACCTGCAGTGTCGTGGAGTTATAGTGAGGAAGCTTGTACGATGAAAGAGGCAAATCTAGTTGGAATTGTTGGGAAGTTTTATTTTTGGATATCAATGCAAATAAATTTTAAGCATCCAAGATTTAGGATGGAGTTTAGAAAGACTGAACTCACTCATTCTATGACGATGGGCTAAAACAAATGAAATTCAAGTGAATCCATTTTTTCTTATGCTTTGTGCTTTACCATGGCTAAGGTATGTGAATTCATTATTTCTAAAAATCCATGGCGAGGTGTATGTGAATTCATTCTTTCTAACCCTCCTTTTTATAAGGGCAAGGGTAGCATGAAACAAAGGGTTAGTCCAATGATACAGACTCAACTAAATTCAACTATAGTTCCAACCATTTGTAAACAAAATTGATTGAAAAATAGACCCAGAAAGAAGAGTAAAAACTAAAACGTTAAAATGATATTTACAACGATGGTTAAAATGACGTCCGCCACGGAAAATCGATTGTCGTTCAAACTCAACTAAATTCAACTATAGTTCCAACCATTTGTAAACAAAATTGATTGAAAATAGACCAAGAAAGAAGGGTAAAAACTAAAACATTAAAATGATATTGACAACCATTTGTAAACAAAATTGATTGAAAAATAGACCCAAAAAGACGGGTAAAAACTAAAACGTTAAAATGATATTGACAACAATGGTTAAAATGAAGTCTGTCAAGGAAAAGTGATCATCGTTCAAACTCCAGGGGTTCAAACTTTAAAGTTTGGAGTTTTTGACACTAGTCAAAATTCATCATTGGCAATGGTCGATAAACTCCAAAAATACAAATACTATGATTGTAGCGAAGATATTCATTTTGTATTCAAAAATGGATTTTAAACAACATAAAATAGTGGCAGTGAAAGATATTCATTTATGTATTCGAAGATGGATTTTAAACAAAGAAATAGTGGCAGTGAAGGATATTCATTTCTGCATTCAAAAATGGATTTTAAATAATAGAAAATAGTGATTTGTGCAGATTTATGTAGCCCGATTCCAGCTAAAAAAACCAAAACGTAAAACAATTAGACAACGTGATGTAAACCCCCACCACCTCATGGGGATCGTGTGACCTCACAGTCTAAGGATCATTCACACTAAGGAGTTGAATTAGCTCTCGGGCTCTTGTTGAGCCATCAAAACTCTCTACCAGATGCCTTTACTCTTCTCCCTGCGTGCAAATTCAAGTTCGCAAGGGTCTTGTCACTTCAACGGAGAAGTCCACATGACCTTAGGCCAAAACCATAGGATAAACCTTTAAATGATGGGAATTTTGACACATCGGAGCCCTGGGATTCGAGAGTTCCAACAACAACACCCTACGATCCTCCTGAACGCTGAATTTACAAACAACTGAACAACGACAAGGATCAATGGTTCACAATACACGTCAGGATCTACAGCTCAGATATTTCGGGACTCTGGGCTTCATGAGTTTTACCTGCTCCAACACACAATTCCTCCAAATGCGCAAACTCTGAATTAGCATACCGAACGGTTGTCGTCCGCCCCAGATCAACAGTGACTGTTTACTCCTTGCTCTCGGCTTCAGGGCCTTCCACAACTCAATACCTCGGATCCTCCGGAGTGTCGAACTGGCGAACTCGTGAAGGGAGTGATCAATGGTACACATGTCCTCATGAATGGACAATTGGGATCTACTTTGGGCCTCCGGGAGTTCTCGACCCAAATATAATTACACCTCCATTTCCTCCGGAGTACTAGATCTTCGAATTCTAAGATCTGCTGACGCGTGGCTCTCTGTGCCGATGGTTAAGATTCATTCCGAGCTTCGGAACTTCGGGAGTCACACACACTCCTGCAACTACACTTCAATTCTTCCGAACAATGTTGGATCTCTGGACACATGTCCTCACAATTGGATGGTCCAGATATTCTCCGGTTCCCGGGACTTCGGGAAACTTACCTTCTTTGAACCCAACACATGAAAACCTCTGAATATGCGAAGTTCAAATGACTTCAGGGGCTAACGACCGTGCTACTTGCTTGGATCCAATGGTTTTTGGTCCTCAAGCTCAGATCCGACGACTTGGGTCAATTCTCCTTTCGTGCGCACTTCTCCTCCTACCTGGGCCTAAATCCAGTGGCCCAGATTTCCTCTATAGCCCATCTAACGGTTGGTGTCGCTCCTCCTTTCCTGTTGTCGCACCTTCCTTCCAATTGAAGGATTTCTCAATATTTTTCAAAGGCTCGGCTTTTGATTCTTCCTTTGCAGGATCGATTGCTTGGTCTCTTCATTCACTGCCTCTCATGAGCTTCGACACTTGAAATACTTTGGCCTTTGGCGCACTTCTTGCGCTTACCCTTTCAAGCTTGACTAACACTTGACAAAGTGTTCTCTCCGTGCACACCTTACACTCGTCTCTGCATAAATTCAGACTATATTTCCTGAGCTTTCGATCATGTAGATGGTTAGGCCTCCACACACCTTGCGTAGGCTCTGTGCACAGTTACACTATTCCTCCTGAGCTTGTAATTTCTTTGAACCTCAAAGGGGTTTCGGCCCTTTGTTCCACCAAATGATTTCTTGTTCCCTCCTGACAACCTGCACCCTTCCACCAATGCTTTACCAACACTTCAACAATGTGTTGGATTCGTGCACTCCTTGCACTCAATTCTCTTTGAGTATTGAACCTTAAAGGCTCACCTGCACACTCTTTGCATCGACTCTCAGAGTGTTGAATAACTCTGATGTGCACTCCTTGCACTATTCCTTCTAAGCTTGAGAGTGATTCTGGTGTGCCCACCTGGCATGCTCCTCACATAAATCCTAAGCGAGTTCTTATGCACTCCTTGCATTGGATTTTTAGAGATTTTTAACAACTCTAAGGTGCACTCTTTGCACAGTCGTGAGAGCCCAGAAACACTTAGGAAACTATAGAGATGGGGGATTCTATCTATTCCTGCAAAGGGAACATGCATGCACTACCAACATTTATAAACATACACAGTAACCATTCAAGCGCATTTAGAAAACACACAGAAACTCATATACATGAAAATTTGTTCTTTTTATTAATATTTAATGTTCTTTACAGTGTGTACAAGACCAGACTGCAACCGAGTCTCAAATCTCTCTCCTCTCCTCTCCTCTCCTCTTCTATTCTCCTCGGTGATTTTTTACTAACTATGAACTGGGCATATATTACATTGATTTATACATGAGGTGTTTCTCGAGTCTTCCCTCCAGATTATTCTAGTGCTTTTCATTTCGCAATTAAAGAAACCTACCACTAATTTTATTACAATTAAATGGTTAATTACATCCCATATATGATTCGATGCTCGTTATCTATACAACTACAACTTATTACAGATGACTTTACACTCAGCTTATACAAACACAGTGGCTCAGATTTCCTTGAGCCTTTTCAAACTTTAATTACATTAAATTTCATTAATTTTGAGATTTGAACTCAAAATTGGGAAAGTTGGCACTTCTCTCTTTGGGATTCTCTCACTCCTAGTGCGTTGTTGCGCAGGTTGCTGATGCGTTGATGAGTTGGAGCGATGCTCCTGCATCACAACACCTATCCTTTGTGGCTATGTTATCAAATTGTCTCTCTAAATTCTTCCCTGCAACGTTTCGTTTCAAAATTTCATTGGTGCCAAAGTTCATATAGTTGCAGTCTAAACGTTCTACAAAATAACTATTCTATGATGATATTTTATGGGGATATTTGCTTGAAATATGGAAAGAAATTGTTAGATCCCCAAATTTGAGTGATTATTACTGTATAATCCAAGTTCCCTAGGGTTTTTCATCAAATCCACTTCTACATTCAAAAATGAATTTTAAACAACAAAAAATAATGATTTCGTGCAGATTTATGTCTGCAGAATTCCAATGAAAAAAGTCATTTCTTAAAAGAGTTAAACAACCTTGTTCGCATATTTGGCAACGGTCAAATAAAGCGTCATCAATGTTGATTCTTCCTTGGAACTTTTTATCAAGAGTAACATCAATGTGACTTTTGTCAAAAGATTCAAGATTGCCATCAATGTGACTTTTGTCAAAAGATTCAAGATTGCCATCAATGTGACTTTTGTCAAAAGATTCAAGATTGCCATCAATGTGACTTGTTATTTGGGTACGAGGAAAATAAGTTGCCAAAACAATAAAATTTGAAATTTGCATTTGTGATGGTTGTTTAGAGATGGTTGCGATTAGGTAAACAAACTTGAATATTTTTGGGTCAGTACTATTTTCCATAACATTGTAAATAAAATACAATGACCATCGCCATTTGGAAAATATTCCAATGCTATTTCTATAATCTTTTTTATATTTTATGTTATGGTTGTCATAGCCCTATCAGTAAAAGGAAGGATTAGCAATTGGAAAATTATTACACCTTTATTTTTAACCTTTGGGCCTAACCTTAGCCTAACACCCAACCCCTTGGACATAATATCTTGATACTTAATTCATTAAATGTGAACTTGGACACTCAATTAAACCTTAATCGAACACCCAACCCTTGGATTTAACATTTTGATATTTAATTTACTTAATGTGAATTTTATTGCAACATAAAGATACACCCCAAAAACTATTTTCATTACGTATAATCATAATATAAATACACTTACAAGTGGCTTAAGATAGATAGCTATCTTAACTACACAATATAGATAGTTGAGATAATATCTCAACTATCCACAACAAACTCAAATTCAAACAAATTCTATTGTAAGCATTATTCCAACACCCTCCCATAATGCTTACATTGCAAATAGTATATCATAGTTACAATACTAAAATTTCAACATAGATATTTGTCTTGATATGGTCTTCATCAACACTCCTATCCACTCTGAAATCTAACGGTGTACGCTCTTTCTTCTCCACAACTTCGAGCTTCCCTTTCAACTCATTTAAGATAACAACACTTTTGATCATCATTCATTAATTTTTAGAATTGATGCTTCTCGACTTCTTAAAGGGAAATCTCAATACTGAATTATCCTATGAATACACTACCATTTGTGAAAATTACCCGAAGAGAAAATTTTGATAGTTATATAGGACAATGATCTGATTATTGGATATTTTCAGCAGTCAATCATACAACTAACCTTTTTAAATGCACATACAATAATATATACAAGGATAACCTGTAACTGATGATCTTAAAGCAACGAAGTACAACAAGTCCCACTAGCATCTGACATAATGTAGACATAATCAAATCTGTGATGTATTCTCTTGGCATCGAAGAACCTTGAGAACCACCAATTTGAATTATGTTAATCTGTACATTGATTGGTTCTGCAATGTAAAATTTTACAAACAAAATATATCATACAAAAACTTAACATAACACAAATATAACAAACATGATGGAAGGAAAGTGATCAGATACATCTCTATTCCCAGTGACATTTTCTCGCAATCACAACACACCATCATCGAAAACATGCAATGAGCAGTGGATTTCATTCACAATCTGATGTCATGAATCTGATTGAATAAGAATAGCAATTTGCTCGATAATTGAAGCTTTGATAAAACAATTTTGGATACCTCCATTATCCCTCTTCCAAAAAACAACGATTTTCTACAATACTTGGCCTCCTTAGTACATATGCAGGTCGTGCAGCTCCACATTGCCCTTTGCTCACACAAATCTGTTGGTGATCAAACAGATCTATTGCTCCACGCAGTACACCTCATCCAACAATAGATTAATGGATTTGTATTGCAACTCTGTTAGCACGCTGATGTTGATTCCAGATAGAGATTTCCTCCTTTCAATGTAGCAGTGTTTCTTCAAACAATGGGCGAAAATCTTCTTCCTATATGTGACTGTTCTGGTAACAGATGATGCGCTTTTACAAATAGGACAAGTAGCGCTTCTCTTCCATGCAGCGAAATTAATACTCACTGACACACAAAAACAATCAATTTACAACACTAAAATTGACTACTACATCATTCTCATTCTCACAAATATGTACAAAGAATCAACTCCAATGGCTATCACATCTTCCTGGGCACTCCCGTGAGGAATTAAGCCCAACCAGACTATGATACCATATTGCAAATCAAGATACAAAAAAATTGTTTTTCATTACGTATAATCACAATATAAATACAATTACAACTATCTTAAGATAGATAGCTATATTAACTACACAATCTAGATAGTTGAGATAATATATCAACTATATGTAACAAACTCAAATCCAAACCAATTCTATTGTAAGTATTATTCCAACAAATTTGAATACCCAATTCATTAACATGTAATCTTCTAACCCAAAACCTAACATATTAAATAGGTAAACACCCTATGCCTTACCTTTTAATCCCCTTAACCACAATTCCCAACTTGTTCATAGGTAACACCCTCTGCCTTACCTACTAATCCCCTTAATCCCAAACTTTTGACACCTAACCTACCAACCTTCGTAACCCACTTAACCTCTTTATTAAAATGGTAATTTGCAATATGAAATTTTACCTTTAGAAATATAAAGTTCTCGTTGATTATTGCACTGAGTAGAGAGGTGCTCTAAAACCTAGTATGAGAGAGATGTTGTCACGTAATGTTACGTTACATGAAAAATAAATTAAATAAGAAATATATAAATACATACATATATATGTACATGACAATATAAAAAAAAATAAACTAGCTTAGATTGATCTTAAACCCAAATCCATTAAGCATTGAGAGAGATCAAATGTCATAAAAGGTGTAATTTTTTTTTTCATTTAATATGAATGAATTAATACATGAAATTGAATTAAATGATAAAAAAAATTGTACTTACAGAAATTTGATCCCTCTCAGTGCTTGATATATCTAAGTTTAAGATGGATATAGGTTGGTTGTGATATATTGACATTGAGTGACATTGTGATTTTGGATTAACTTATCGAATTCATAGAGTCTATCACTTGCTCTATGATAAATAGTTGATACGATCGTTGTTGTTGTTTTTTTTTTTTTGTAAGTAAGATTCTATAAAAAGCCTTTCAAAATAAAAAATTACAGCATCAATAGTTTAACCCAGACTGTAATAATTGAATTGCCCCGTGGGAAAACCAATTCAGCTAGCCTCCCAGGTTTGGAACCAATGTATCAAAAGACCAGTTATAAGACAATGTCTAACAACAGAAGTAACATCGCCCCATGGGGGAAACCGAATTACTTTTCCCGATAAGACTGACTTAAGAAAAACTAGACAAAATATAAATAAAAGCAACAAGTGGAAAAATGTAATCTAAACATTCAGCAGACCATCCAGAGAGATACCTATGCAGTTCAAGTTGTAGGCTTGTAGCGTGGCCACGCATCCCAGGAGGTGGCCTTGAGCATTGGAGCCGTGTCTAGTGTTGCTTCCTCCTCTGGAGAACTGTGCGTAGCTGGTACCAATATTGACTGTTCGTTCCCTGGTGCATTTGGTTCTACATCTGAGGGATGGCACGATCCATGCAAGGATGAAAGCATTTGCAAGATTTGTGTCCCCTTCCCGTCCAATACCTCTATTAGTAACATTTCTTTTCCGGGGCACAAGAGTATTCAAGTCTGCAAGTCGCATGAGAAGCGCCCGAGCGCAACGCGAAGAATCTCATTTCAGGTTTCTGAACAAGTAGGCAGGCAAGGTTATATTGCTGACGGTCCAGATTTATCCAAGGAAGTAGATCGATGGTTGGCGGGAAATTGTGGCTAGTGGAAGCGCGCCGAGATTAACGCCCATTGGGTATGCAGGAGAGGATGGCAGTCGTCCATCCAAAGGAAGCGTGGCGCGAGATCTAGTCGCGTCGATGTTTCAGCATTCCGGAGTTCGAAGGGTGAGAGTTTCATGTCATTCTGCATCTCGAAACCCCGAACCCCAAAAGCGCTCAAATTCTGGACCGCAGTATCAAGAAACAATCTCAGTCGTCCATCCAAAGGGGACACCTGGCGCGCACGATTAGGCTCTTCGTCGTTTTGCCCATCGCGATTTCGAAATGCAAGGAGCGGCTCCCTCATATCCCCGATGCGCGAAGTGACGAAAGCATCCGGGACCCAGGCCCACAACATCGTTGGGTGAATTTAGGACCGTTAGATTTGAGAAGGGCGCGTGGCGCCCAATTGTGCCATCTTGGTGTTTCGCCCATTGCGACTATGATAAGCAGGGATCAACCCCTTCACATTTGCGAACGTCGAAAGCGCCTGCAGAAATAAACGTAGGGTAATAGCCCGTGGTCACCTGGGAAATAGGAAGAGTTTTGCAAAGTGGGCCAAAGGTGTCGGGTCTAGTTGTCGAAAGGTTCATCGTGTCTCCGGGTTCCATTTGATTCGACCTCAAGCCTGGTTTTCGCTTGAAGTAATTGAAGATGAGAAGGGGTGGTTGAAACCTCTCCTCATGCATTAAGTATAGGGTATGGAGAGTCTGGCAAGTGGTCTGCTCGAGAGGGTCATGTGTACCATTTCTTCCTAAAAATCCATGCCGAGTCTTCGACCAGCCGGAGGAGGTCTTCACATGCTAACTTGGCTCTTAATGGCTCAGCTACTTCCCTTGCAGGAGCCATGCGTAGTTAAGGTGGCGTCCGACAAAGAATAGTCGTCCAAATTCGGCCGAGGGGACACCAAGTCTTGGGTGCACGATCAGCCAAAGTTTGCATACGCAGACTTTCAGAAGACATGCAGCCGCAATATTTTTAATGCAGCTTCTTGTTTTTGCTGCTGTGGTTGTTTTTGAGTATATGTAGGCGTTTTCACCATTTTTGTAGAGATCGATGGTTGAGCAAGGCTCCCGATTGTAAAGTTTTAACACACTCTAGTTCTCTGGTTATGCATCTGTATGTGAGATTTCTTGTTTTATGACAGACAGTCTTTCTTGCTCCCTCTAATTTTCATCTTATGCTGAGAGAGTTCGTGAACGACTGATTCGTGCGAATTATTGTAATCATGTTATGATAAAGGATTTATTGTTGCATTGGTGTATTCTCTGGCGCTTTGCATTTGAATGCAAGAAGATCTTGCGTTTAGATGTCTTCTCCCACAGCCTGTTAGAAACCTGATGTTTACGACAGACCTTTGCACCTCTCTGATACAAGTCTTCCCCCTACTCACCCTTACTACAACTTACTGTTTGAAGTTTGATTAAGACCTCACCTGCCCACGCCTACCTGGCCTAGTTTCGGAGTTAGAACCACACCGTTTTGAGTTGGATTCCAATCGATCACCCCATTAAACAAATCGTGACATAAACTGATGGGCGTCGGGCTCTACTCCTGCTGCAATCTAGGGGTGACTTCTGACGCTAACATTTCTGGTGCCATTGCCAGGGACGAAGTTGAAGATTTTCCCTGGGCAGAACGATATTGAGCCTCTGATTCTGAAGGTGCATCAGACTTCAGAGCCCTTAAAGATTGCTACTGTGCCCCTGGCAACTCCACTGTGGCGACTCCATTTTTTCCACATCACTGTTTCAGCTGTGACTACTGTTAGCACACCTGAAAGCTAACCCTAAGGAGCTTTCTCGAGAAGGTTTCAACAGCTTCTTTCTCAGTCTAAGAAGCTTCCTGGGGTAACGACAACGTTAATATCTAGCCTTTGATGGTGAACAAGGACCAGACATATTTGAAGCCGCGCATCTTTCCCCTGGCGACTCCATGATTCGAGGATCGATTGGCGACTCCACTGTTTCGATATGGAGAAAATCCTTGCTCGTAGGTTTTCTCCTTTTAATTTTTCTGCTATTCCTAGTTTTCCTAATGTTGTCCCCTCTTCGAATGAATAGGGCGATTATTTGCCCATATTTGGAAAACGTGAAGAGGACAACCCCTCTCAGCACCTCAGTGAGTTTCATGAACTCATGCATCAGTGGAAGATNGAGGGATACTACAAAAAATGTATACAAGATAGAGTTGTCTCTTATGTAGGCTATGAGGATGATCCTGATGACCTGGATCAGAAATCAGTCATTTCTCCTCCCCATTCGTCTTCTTCGGGCGAAGTTATGGAGCTGGTAAAATCTATCACTGCCAGACTTGACAGGTGGGAAGCTGAACAATGTGATGAGGATTTCCCATCCTTTGAAGCAAAGGCCCTTAGTAGCTCTACTGAGGGTGATTATGAAAAAAGCTTTCCCGCATGTCCTGTTTATGGTCATTATGAATCTGACCCATGGGAGAGCCAAGAAGAAGAAATCCTCCCAGATATGACTATGTCAGATAGGGGCTGTAAGAATAGAATACTGGGGGAGGAAGATGCTCTGAGTGAGTTGATGGATCAGGTGAAGTATCTCTCTGCTCAATATGCAAAGTTGGAATCTGAGGACAATGGGGAAGATTTTCCAGTCTCCAAGGTAGATGCTCTAGATGGCTCTTTCGAGGAGATTATTGAAGATTTTGTAAATGCATTACCATCTGCCCCCGATGAGCTTGTTGTCTCAGATCAAAACGATGAAGAGGTAGTTGTGGAAGAGGATTGTTCTCTTTTCCTTCACGAGATTTCCCATGATGTGTTTACATTCGAGGTCG
>SNQJ01S0283603.1:0-11082 GCA_010110895.2 Picea sitchensis | reverse complement strand
GACTAAAATATTCGCCAAAAAATTATATATACATTTTATATTATTGATAAAATAGCCCTCAATTTTTCCTATGTATCATGGGGATTCGCCCATTTATTATACATATAAATTTAGGGGGGGTTCTTAAAATCACCCCTGGTCCCAACTTGCTTTCAGAGTTTTACAATCAACTATGTGGAACAACAGACTATCTGACACATGCAAACCGATGAGGCCCATGGCTTCATCAAGTTTATTTTGATAGGTGAACCTCTCAATTTCCTTGGTGAACACAGGTTGAGCCTCGGCCAACATCTGCAAGAGCCCTTTTGATTGCAACAACTGTTGCATTTTAAGTTTCCATGTGTGATAGTTATGGGGAGTTAGGAACTCAACAATCCTTAACTCCGCCATTTACAATAAAGAGTACAATAAAACACCAGATCTAGGTGTATTATCTCAAAAGAGAATGGAAACCGAGGCTTTAAACAAAGAGCTCTAAAAATATTTACAATATACATAAAATATTTGGATAGAGGCAATGATATTTAAATTTTGTCAAGTTTAGAACAAATATCCGTACGCACAAAGAAGGTCAAAACAAGGCAGAATATCGTTATATTTTTTGCTGACAAACAAGGACGGAATAGATCACTGGATCTGTAGTGAAAGGATTTAGACTAGATTTTTAAATGCAAAAAAAACAATTGCAAAGAAAATCAGATTAGAGTAAGCCCTTGATGTTGAACGGCCTATCCCCAGGTTTTGATATTTCCTTTCAATTTCTTGAGGCGATTGAGCATAGAGGCTAGCTTGATGAGATGGACAAGCTAGGTGGTTTGCTGGACTTCAATTTTCTCTCAAAATTCACCAGATCGAGCAGTCTAACCTTCAGATCAACCGGATGAGCTGGATTGTTGTTGGACGAATTTGATCTTGTCAGATGAGCTGAACGTGCTAGGAATTTGTTGGACTGGCTGGTGTGGAGGAACCCGTCTTCTGGGACCTCTGCCATGCCTAGCTCGCCCTTGATGTCTTAGGGTCCTACATTGAACATGGCCACCAGATCTTTTCAGATCTGAGCTCGTCCAGCTCACAGAGAGGAAAATTGAGCTCGCCCAGCCCAAAGAGAGGAAAAAATGAGCTCGCCTAGCCCACAGAGAGGAAAAAATCGAGCTTGCCCATCTCACGGAGAGGAAAATCGAGCTCACCCAACCCACAGAGAGGAAAAAATCGAGCTCACCCAGCTCACGGAGAGGAAAAAATCGAGCTCACCCAGCCCACAAAGAGGAAAAACAAGCTCCCCCAGCTCATGATGAGAAAAAAATGAGCTTGCCCAGCTCACGAAGAGGAAAAATCGGAGCTTGCCAAGCTCTGATACCAAGTTGGGTGATTTTGTGTTGCTCCCTTCTTTTCCGGTGATGGGTATTAGCTCTTGCCCATTTAAGTGCCAAACATCACTCGGAACTTAGTGTAGCGCTTGATCTAGTCGCGAATTTCTGGTGGAGACAAGGGAGAGCAGAACAACAACCGTAATGAAAAAATCGAATCCTTACAACAACGATCAAGGACAACTTGCATCTCTCAGCAAAGTATGAGAAGGGGTTTGCAGTTTCTCATTGATACCATGTAGATATTGAGAAAAGACAATATCACAATCTCAAGGAAACAACTGCAAAAACCAACAACCTTCTACAAAAAAGAGACATTAATCTAATTAGTTTGCTTGCTGATTACATTGAAGAACTCCTCTATTTATAATAGGGTGAGAGGAGACAACATTGATGAAGATAGATGGAAGGTAGATGGATAACTCTCTCATGAAATAATGAGACAAGTAGATGGATGGACAATTTACCCACTAAAGTGATAAGTCAAAAAAGCACAGAAGGATGATATGTCCTACCTATCCTAAGTAAACTTATACATCAACAGATTTCAGCTATTAAATCTGCATAATTTAAACTTTAAGAATTTTTTTAGAAAGTTAAATCTATTTATATATTCAAAAATACTAAAAAAACTGTTATTTCAATAAAAAAAAATATAACCCAGAACAATAGTTACCACATAAACAAAAACTTACAACGTTTAGTTTAATTAGAACCAGAAGTAACACATGCACAACTACCATAAGATATATGTTAAATTGTTAATATTTTATATTTGGTTTCGTAGATGTATACAACATCTGAAAATTTCCGTGTTTATTCCAATGTTGTTAGGATGATGATTGAAATTATTATCCTATATCCAAGACCGATCATAGGAAGTACTATTCTTTCTCCTTTCTGAGCAAGTCCATTCATATTGTTTTAATTGTTTCTCTGCGTTTAAAAATCTACTCATCTTGTGGAATTGGATTCCTTGATCAAACTACACTATTTCTACCTTTGGAATTGGATTCCTTGATCAGAAGTTTTGAAGCTTTAAAAGTACAGCTAAACAACTGTAATTTATTTTGCGTTGGCAGGACGATATTACTAGCCACATGACTTCTATCTAGGAAATGTTTGGAATGGACATTTTGTCCATTCCATTTTGTGCAGTTATGAAAGACACATGAACATTGAACAAGCTTACTGTCGATAACTAAAAAACTGAAGCTAATACTTTCAATATAAACATGAAAAGCTGAAGCAAATGCTGTCTAGAGGACGGTTGGTCTACTCAAGGGGTATGCATTAGAGTAAAGAAGTATCCAAGATAAAAATTATTTAAATTTAGAAATTGAGAAATCTAGTATAGTTGAGTTTCAAAGCTATAGCTCTCCCACTCCCAGGGGACCTTTGAGGGTCTCTAAAATACTAAAATGGCCTAAAACTATGCCCTTGTGAATTTCTTACTTTCCAGGTGACAATGTAATTTTCAGATTCATTTTAAATAACCCATATAATATGTCGTTATATGCTCAGTGGCTATGGAAATTCCACTTCTAGAAGAACAAATAGAGCTGGAACAAAACAACTGGCATGCAATTAAATTGCACTGTTGATTACATAAGCAAGATGGTATTCGCTTTTTTCTAATTTGTAAAGTTCCACTGGTAGCTCGACTGATTTTCCTGTTGGAGATTTTAACTGGGAGCATAACTAGCACAACCACTTAAACAGTGGCTGAAGAACGCCGATAGGCAATGACAACCCGCCAAAATGCCATCTTGTTGTCCACCATACTCCATGGTAGCGAAAACAGCCTACCGTCAGGAATACTCTACTTTGTTGTTCAAATTACAATTCCAATAGCATAGGTTTATGGAGAATCTCCAAGAGCGTAGGTTTATAGAAAATTTATGTGTGGTTGAAATTATAGTTCTGTAGATTTTGAAAACTGATTACATAACCGTTTTGACTTTAATAAATTAAAATTTTGAAATTTTTTATTTCATATTTGATCAAAATCGGGCGTGAAGAGACGCCGGAATAATCATCGTTTTGACTTTAATCACGCCGGAATAATCACCATTTTGACTTTAATAAATTAAAGTTTTGAAATTTTTTATGTCATATTTGATAAAAAAATCGGGCGTGAAGAGACGCCTGAAATTTCAGTGCACGTCTAATTGGTGACAAACCTGGGCTGGGTGGCAGAAGGTTCGCGCTTTCTTCACGTTGGTTTCTCTTCACCTAAGCCAATAAATATTTACTGCTAGCTCTTAAAATCCGCTACTGTCCACGTTGCAAGTGGTTTTTCCAGGATGCACGACAATCAGTCGACTCCATACGTTCTCACCCTCAAGATCTGGTTCTCTGGGCATACTTTTACTCACATTGTCATTTAAATTTAAACCCTGGCCATTCATTGCACAGTACAACAAACAAGGAAGGGTTTTGAACGCTGTTGAGCAATTTATGAATTTATGGAATATCGCAGGGTTTGCATGTAAGCCAATTCACACCAGTCGAGTGTAGCTAGGCTATTTGAAATCTTTGATGAATTAGAAATGTTTATTCTTACAATGATCCACAAAATTGAAACCTATTTTCATAAAAACTCTAACTACCAGTGATCCACAAAATTGAAACCTATCTTGAGAAAACTCTATTTAAACTTAAACAAGTAATCTGTATGTCCAAAGTTTGATCTCATAGCTACAGTGAATCTACATCGTTTACAACAGTTTGGCTTGGACCCTTTTCAGTGTCTTGCATAAATTGGAATCTAAATCTACAGTGAATCTACATCGTTTACAACTGTTTGGCTTGGACCCTTTTCAGTGTCTTGCATAAATTGGAATCTAAATCTTCATGACATATTATGATGAGGGCTAAGGGATTGGTATATTGAGACTAAGGCCAACTTAACTGATTATCAAACCCTAAAACCCTCACATATGTCATTTCAACTAATCAAACAATAAGAGTAAAGCCTTAAAAAGAAAGAGTTCACAAATCAATTGAAGAGACATAAATCAATTGAATCTATAATGAAACTAATCAAACAATAAAAGAGTAAAGCCTTAAAAAGAAAGAGCTCACAAATCAATTGAAGAGGTATAAATCAATTGAATCTTTAATGAAAGTGAAGACCTAAACTGGAACAATGCACATTGTCATTTCTCTCTGTTACATTTCTTTCTCCGGGTTTTGCAGCACAGTAAGATAGGGCCGACGGCACTGGATAGTAAGCGTTATAACAATTACATTCATATCATCAATTTCTAGAAGGCTGAAGGTGCATGCGACTCCACTCTAAACGTTACCACATGCTGGTGGGATATGTGAAATGTGAAACGTTACCACAGGCTGGTGGGGTATGTGAAACATTACTGGCTAAGGAGAGTAGCGAGAACGCATCCCGCATACCACCAACACGTGCTAAGGTGTATATGAAACGCTAGCAACTGCCCCTTTTGTTTGTGGGCATCTGGTTTTACCAACACATTCAGCATTCCACCAATACTTCGTAAAGAAACTTAAAATATACCCAGTAAAAATCTTAAATTCTCTCCAGTCAAAGAAAAAATCTATGCATACCACCAACATGTGGTAAGGTGTATATAAAACCGTAGCAACTGAGCCTTTTGTTTGTGGGCATTTGGTTTTAACAACACATTTAGGATTCCACCCATACTTGGTAAAGAAACTTAAAATATACCAAATCTTAAATGTTCTCCACTCAACCTAAAAATCTAGCTATTAATAATATTATCCTCCAATATTATGTTAATCATCTTAATCATTTTTTAATGATTAATAGACATGTTTTGTAATGCAAAATGTTAATGACTAGCACAGTCGCTAACTGGCTATTGAGAAAGCCTAAAGGTATCGGCTGGTAATTAGCGGCTGTGCTAGTTATATCATTTGAATATTTCATGTGTAATAAAAGGTCATCTTGACATAATGATCAAACTAAAGTTATCTTCATCAAAACAGAGACTCACCCATTCAAGAAGAAATTGAAGAGAGGCAGGCAGTCTTGCGTTCACGCGGACAACTGAGACTCACGGACAGCTGAGGAGGAAGTTGAAGTAGTGCTCATTAATAATCTAAAAGCGACAATTATATGGTGCTATAGTAATTTCTTAATATGATTAGGTAAATGTTAAAAAGTAAACGGATGCATTCAAAAATACAAGGAAGTTATGAAGAGTAAATCACATTCATTGATTTGGGAGGACAACTATGAATATGCAAGCATCTTCAATTATTAACCATCAAATTAGAATTTTAGATTAAAAGATCATTAATCGTGACCATTACCAATAGATATAAGCCTTTAGACATAATTAAAATCACAACCCCTAATAATTAATACTTAATTAATAGTCACGAATAAGAATATTAAATCATGCCCATTAAAAACTCATCGGTTATTAAAAGCAAGGGAACAATCCCTATTTAGAACGTTGCAAGGCTATCAACAAGAAGTTGCAAGGCAGGTCCAAGCAGAGATAGATAAATAGTCCTAGGCCCGAGAGATATTATGGAACTGGAGAACCTGGATCATTGTGAGGCCTATGTTAATTGTGCAGGTGCAGAAAGGGGCAACCATTCTGTAAACAGAGAGAAGGTAGATCAATCAACTGGAATGAAAAGAACAATAATGAGACCAAATATATGCAGATGATTAAACCAAGAAAATCCAAATAAGTCAAAGAGCCTCACATTTGTAGCCATAAGAACTCGATAAAAAAGTTTGAATTTTTGCGAGTTTCATAGGAACCAACAATGATGGAGTATGCACGTTCAAAAAGGACTAAGGATCGTGTTGTGGATCAATTGTCACAAAGAAGAAGATTAAGAAAACAGTTCAAGTTGTCCATTCGATATAGAATTTTCTGCAATAAAAGGAACATCTTCACAGAGAAGTTAGAAAAAATGATCATAACTCTCCAGAAATTACAAAATGGAATCGATTCATGAGGGACACCAACAGTTCAAGTACATGACAATCCGAACTGTATCTTCGGGCAGAGGCTGCCCACTGCTATGAGATTGGGATTTGGACTCAACCTTGATATTCTCTGGATCACTCGAAGCATTTTGCCGCTCATGGATCAACCAAGGCTTAACGCAGGTACCAGAAGATGCTGCTGTGGGTACATTCATAGCGGCGTTCTTATCTCCGGCCTCTTTCGTCATAAATTCTATACAGATAAATCTACTTATTCAGCTCTCCAAATGTCTGTGAAACGAAGAGCCGGCAGAAAGAAAAATAGAGCAATGCCATGGATGCCGTTGTTACAATTAGAATTAATGGTAGGCAAGTCAGCGATGTATTTGAAGGCTGCAACTGGACAGAAAAGATGAAGTTGCCGACTGTGGCAGTGAAATTGCTGTTTTATGTGGAATTTTGCGCTAGCATATGACGTCGACAAGAATCTGAAGACGGAAGCCTATGAGATTGCATCAATTATTATTGTCATGGAAACAGTAATTCCAACATAAGCCCGTGGAGGGAACACAATAATATGATGCATCCATGATTCCATACTCGCCATTCTGATTCTCGTATAGTGGCAGTTGGAACAGTATTGGCTCTAATCTCACGCGTGCCACATTCCAACAAAATTGATGACTTGCCCAGTCTAATCGACTTCAAGCTCAGAGTACATGGGCTGGGCCCTCATCACTGGAATTAGAGAATTATTTCCGCTCATTTAACGTCATTTTGTGAAAATAATATTTGATAAGATACCATTATGGTTGAGGATGCTAACTCCCAATGGAATTTAACATGGTGGTCGGTCGATAATGTCTATATACACTTATCGACTTTGGTTTTGTGATGTGTGTTTTTAATTAAATAAATCATACTTTGAAAAGATGTACATAAACCATTTCGGAAGTAATTTCTAAAATAATAGGGAGGGAGGTACATTGTATTGTATGAAAGGATCAAATATGAAAGGAATCCACATCACCGCCCACTTTGAATTATAATATGTATTCCCTCGGCCACCACCAATCATGAAGAGAAATAAATTCTCCATGATAAAGTGAAATGACATAAAATAACATAATTCATTTCCTTTTCCTTATGCTCACATCCACCAAATCGCACACAATATCCTTTTAAACTATCTTGTTCAACTTTGTAAGGATTCCACGTCAGCGCCAACTTTGAATTCTTAATATATAATCTCTCCACTTATACCAATCATTATGAAAAATAAAGTCACGTGACTTAATCAAATTAAATTAAGTATCATAATCCCCTCCTTTATGTTCAGCTCTACCAAAACCCACACAATATCCCTTTTAAACCATTCGATATCTAATCCTTCTTTTTGCCACTCCTTATAAGTCCTTGCTTTTCACATTTGGAAATCCCCCGTTGTTTAAAAACCCAAGCAATATCCCTTTTAAACCATTCAATATATATTTTTTACTTTTGCCACTCAGTGTTTGTTGCAATGTCCCCACTTTGGGACATCATTATATTATCAAGTGTTATGATGACGAGAGTAGTCAGATGGAGGTTATAGCAAGTATATGAGTTGTTGAGGGTTTTTTTGGGGTCCGGCTTCATTGCTCATCTTATTTCATCATTATGATCCATTCCGCAGAGCTTGGATTTCACTTTGTTGCATTCCGACGATTTTTGTGATTTTGAGTTATTTTGGGCTATATGTTAATTAAATTCACTAAGGAGGTCATATTGGGCATAATACTTGGAGGAACCTCTTAGTGTAATAGCTCATTGGAATTGGGAGTAATATCACTACAGGATAGGATAATGAGAAGTGACTTTCAGTGGCTCAGGAAGCCACAAGGAGGGATAAACTACTTTTTAGAGGTAAAATGGTTAATTAATTAATTCAAGTGATTTAATTAATTAATTAATAATTAAATAAAGTAAAAATCACTAGTAGAGACAAGGTGAGCAGGGAGGATAAAAGAGAGACATTGCCTCCAGGGATGATTTTAGGGGCTAAATTTCGTTCACGGGCTAATTTTCCATGGTTTTTCCCAGAGCAAGATTCACTATTCCAAAAATAATTCGCCTAAATTCTATAGGATACAATTATTTTACCTTAAAATCACCAAACTTTTATACAAATTATATAAAATCCTTAGATATTTGAATATTTTTACAAAATTATCACCAAACATTTATAGTTTTCATATGAAGGATTAGTAAGATTCGCCAAGATTTCTACATTTTAAAATAAATTTTCATCCTTAAAATCATCCCTGATCGCCTCTATTCTCTCATTATGTTGTTTTATCATTTGATATCTGGCTTCTTGCTAGTGAATCCATACACTTGGGGGTTTTGAGGGTTTTGAGTTAACAAACCCTAGAGATCACCTCAGTGGTGAAAGATATCACCCAACCTGGTCCAAGCTTGGTCACAGAGGTGAAAGATTCATCCCTCGCCATTCTACATTAGATCTACTCAGTTACAAGAGGTTTCTACATCAGTTACAGGTTTAGAGAGAGCTTGGGCGCAACTTCAGGGGATTTCCAACAGGAGGGTGCACCACCTTGAGGAGTTTAGCTTGATCCAGGCAGAGGAGAAGGATTATGAAGAAAAGGACTTATGGGTATTCTTTGTAGGGCCTAGGGCGCCTTTCCTAGCCTTTCCCGGAGGAGGTTTCTCTGTCGTATTATTTATTGGAGCTCAACACAGGTTCAAAGAGAGGAGGGCACACCACAGATTGAAGATCCTGTCTTTTGGAGGGTCAGTTCTTCATTGTTCAGCCCAAGACTTTGCCAGGGGTTTTCCATTAACCCGATCTATAATTCCATGTATTTTGAGGGCATATGGAGGTCTATAGGATAGAGGTCGAATTATTGGGTCTTCAGTCATCCATGAGGGCGCAAACAAATTAGGGGTTTTCTCATTTGGATGGTCATAAATTCACCGTTCAACTTGAGACTTCACCAAGGGTTTGGTCTTAGCCCGATCTACTCTTCTAGCCATTTTTAGAGTGTTTGGAGGTGTCTAGCAGCAAGGCCGAATTATTGGGGGTATTTAGCTTTCCAGCAGGGTGCAACTTATCCAGTTTGAGGGTTTGATCCAGCATTGGGTGGAGATCTCAGTTGTCATTCATCTTCGGCAACCATGTGGCCTTTGGAGGCTTGTCTCTTCTCTTCTTGATCTTGCTTGAGGGTTATCCTCATTTTGCTACTAGCTTTTAGCTATATTGTACCAGATCTGCAGATCCATTATATCAAGGTCTTCTTCTATTATGAATAATATCATATCTGAGGTATTTTTGGGTTATCTCTTGTATTGTTGATCTTGCATATTGTTGAGGTATGTTCCATTGCTATAGCTTCTTTGATTATTGTTGCAAACACATAGAAAACCCATCATATTAAACCCCAGCACAACTCATGGGACTTAAGACTGCAAAGTGTTTGACGAAATGCCACAACCAGAAAACATTTAAAAATCACATGAAAAACACAATGTTATTGGCATCCTGGCTTGGGAACATTACAGTGGTATCAGAGCGTTGATCCTCCCAGCTAGTGGGGATTAACGCATGCATAAATATAGTAGATATGGATATTAAGGACTTTGTTAGAGAGATTGTACTTTGTGAATGGGAATACTATGCCCTTAGTGAGGGATTTAGGGCTCAAATAACACTCCAACAGTTTATATCCATAAAAAATCCTAGGTGGAGAAAAGATGAGGTTACATATTAGGTCAACATAGCAGAGGGAAACATATCCATAGCATATCCATAGCAACTAGATGGAGGGAAGCACATATTAACCCTACACCCATCAAGAGCAGACAACGTTGCTACAGTTGCAAAGTGCCTTGGAAACCAGATCATAGATGTAGGGGTAAAGGTAAGAGACACATTATTGAGGTGCACTATGACAGTGAGGATGAGAAGATGCATGGGGATGCAACCATAGATTCATATCTAGAGCAGTTCGAGGAGGCCAGTGACTCTTGCGCACTCAGGGAGGATAGTGACCCTTGCGCATTGGAGGGACTGTTGGATGGACAGGATGATAGCACTTGTGCTTTAGAAGTCATATCACATAGCGTTGATGAACTTACACTTCAGCAGAGTGGTGACACGAGTGGATATTCACACGCGTTAGCACCTAGACCTGATGATATTCTTATGATGATCATGACACATTTGTCATATTTTTAGACACCCACGATAGCCACGACACATGAGGATATTAGTGGCATTTCAGATATGATGGAGGAGCCTTGTGTGAGGGATGCACACCAGGGACATATGGATCCACAAAACCAGGAGGAGAGATAGGACGTGCAGACAATTGACCTTACACATACGTATCAGTATGAAGAGAGTGAGTCAATTCTTTTGGAGACACCATTGTTTGATCAGGATGGGGAGACTGGCAGTTTCATGGGATACTTACTTCTAGGACTGGTCGACAGTGATGATGATGCACTCCTTATTGGTCGGGATGGCCATATCACGTGTCTGGACACATCTGTATGGGATCCAAGCGCAAATGATAGTATCAGGGTGAGTGCACAGGAGGATACAACTTCTCATACATGATACAGTGTGATTCAGAGGGAGCTAGCAGTTGGTGATGGTGTGTAGTGGCATACAGGAGGACCTAGTAGCACAGTGGACAAGGGGTAGTTTAGTGCCTTATATTTTGCAGAGAGTGTTGTTGGGGATTCCAAGGTTGACACTAG
>SNQJ01S0283602.1:10407-21489 GCA_010110895.2 Picea sitchensis | reverse complement strand
TTACTTGACATCAATCAATGATATCAATGAATCAGACCATTTGCATCAATGACACATGATCCAACAATATCCCAAGTAATCAAACCATTGGCATCAATGACAACATGATCCAACAATTGTTTCATCTACAATTGCTAAATTAATTTTTAGCTAAAAATGAAAAAGAGGGAAAGTTAAACGAAATAGGAAACTTAAATAAAAAGGGGAAACATGAAGAAAAGGGGAAATGTAAAGAAAAAGTAGAATACCTAAATTAGTAAGGAATCTTGCCTTGGGAACTTGCTTTTTATGAACTCATCTAGGAATTTAGTAAGGTGTAAGTCATTTAAGATTTGTAAGGGAGTATTGGGACACCAAGGAGTGTTTTTAGGAATTCTTTGAGGTGGGTGAGGGAAATAGTAATAATTAAATAATTAATAAAGTTAATTTCTAGTGCAACTAGGGGATCGAGCAACATGTGTACAGGGGAGGTTTTTCCTAATTAATTAAATAAAAAAAAAGAATTTAATGAGAATTTGGAAAACTAATTACTTGAAAACTCTATAAAAAGGATGGAGGAGGAGGAGTATGGATCTCATTTTTGATGCATAAGGCTACGCTACTGAATTGTTTTCTTGACTGAAATTATCTTGTGGGAGTTGGGATACCCAACTCGGGTAACGAGTGGTAGCTCGACCTTGTGAAGAAAACTGGGTGCTGGTGGTTCTATGGTATGTTTTGTGTGGCCCCTTTGTTGCTTGGGGGGCTTAGGGGGAATAAGAGTACCCCTAGCGTTGGCTAGGAGGTACCTGTGAGGTCACATCGGTTGGCAAGAGGGAGCTAGACGAAGCGTGTGGGACAACGAATCAGAGTTTTTCGTGTTAGGATAAGGTACGCCTGTTAAAGTTGTTACTTGAAAATGAAATTTAATTTACGCATGTTGCTTTTTTGTTCTCAGTTGAAGATTTCATTGCCTTGATCTTTCTTTCACCTGCTTTCTTATAGTATTTTTAATCCCCTTGCTTGTTGTATTCTAAATTGATTTCCCTTGGTGAACCCGACTTTTGATTTCAATGACTTCTTTGTGTGGGTTTTGTTGATTATTATGATGTGATTGTGTTTTTATCTTCCATCCCTTATCCCTTAGTCATCATTCCATTCCTGAGAAGTCGACCAAGAGACAAATCGATGGTCATCACTTCGTTGTTTAAATACCTATAGATTCAAATGCCCTTCTTTTATGTGCATGTATGATGAGTGAAGGAAATTGTTTTCCCAACTGTCTATCCCTTACTTATCTCTGCATTTGATTGATTCTTGGTTGAATGTTTAGTCTTTCACCTTCTTGTCAATGAGTACCTCTGTGTTTTGATTTCTTAAACTACGAAAAACTTTGTGTTTCATTGAAATATTATCCCTGCATTTCTTTGATTGATTACCTCTGCATTTCCTTGAAGGATCAACTCTGGGTTCTCCGTTTTGGGTAAAATCTCAGCATTAAATGGTAAACCCTCTACGTTTATTTTAATGGTGATCTCATGCATTTTGGAAGGGGTAAACCTCTGTATTTTAATGATTATGTTACAATGATTTGTTATCCAGGATTGTTAATACAACGATTTTGTTATCCTTGGTTGTGTTACCATGATTTGTTATCCATGACCGTGTTACAATGATTTTGTTATCCATGTTGTTATTAAAATTATTTTTCTTGGTGATAACACAACAATATTTATTGTATTACCCAGTGCCTTGATTGGTATAAAATCTGTTTTTTTTTTTATGCTATCTTTCCGTTCCTTGGTAAGTTATCTGTGTTTTTCTTTAAACAATTTATCACTTTGAGTTTGCCTTTATCACTGCAGTATCACTGTGAATTTGATACCTGCGATGTCACTTTAATCAGCGATTTCGTGGAACATTACACAATAATACATTTACCCACGAATTTTATTGTTGATACCCGAGTTTTTATTGAACCCCTCTGCGTTTTTACGTATTTATTTTCCCCAACGAATAGAGTTTTATTCCTTGAGTTTTTGGGTAGCGATATGGTTGTTAACATATTATTCCTGCATTTTTATCATGGATATCATAAAAATAATCCTCAATGCATATCGAATGATACCTGCGTTGTTTTTCTTATATACACAATGAAATGGATAATGCTCTATGCACAACGAATGATATCATGGATACCTTCATTTTTATACATTGAAGGACTGCATTTTTATACATTTGAATGACCATGTTTCTTTTTCATTGAAGGACTGTGTTCTTAACATTTGATTATCTTTGAATGGCATTTTGATTAGCTGGATTTTTTTATTACTACTGTTGGATTGATTAGCTTTGAATGGGGATTGATTAGATTTTGAATGGCGATTTGACTAGATGGACTTTATTATTACTACTATTGGATCTTATTAGCATTGAATGGAGATTGGAGTAGCTTGATTAGCGTTGATTGGATTGGTTTGGGATAGCAATATATTTTAGACAGAAAATCATTAATACATATATCAATAGCATTAGAAATCGATACTAATAATGGATAGAAATATATCATTTAGACAACAAATTAAGGATGGACAAAGATATAATTTTGGTAGCGATTTCTTACATAGTGTGTGACAGAGATATATTGATAGCGAAATTAGTGACAACGCATTCATATATAATGTGTGACATATATTTAAATTTATTGACAACGATTTTATTTATCATGTGGTTAATGGTTAGACAACGTATCAACAATAGATAGCATATATAGTTAGAAGCATATAATTCCAGGCCAAAACTAGTTTCTACCATTAGTGGTTACCATGAACAATATGATGTAGTTACCATGAACTTTATGTATTTTTAATATAGTTAGTTACCTTGAACCAGTTGTTGATTATAATTATTTAATACGTACATATTAAGGTAGTCAAGGGGTCACCAGAAAATAACTAGTACATATTAGAGAAAATACTTCTTATATTGCGAACATTTCATAATTCATCATTACACTCCTCTTTACACTAGTATTATTATTATTGATTGTGTTAAGTGCTTATACTAATTCTCTTTTACAATAAAAACAAGGACAGGTAGTTATCCCATAAATTGTAAAGAAGGCTCAGTTTAAATAACGTATGACTTACGTGGATTTATGAATTTATTGTGATGTATCGTTGTTATAGTAGTCAGATTTCCTTGCGTCATGTCGACCTGTCGATTGGGTTCTTGGGTGTAGTCTTCGTGTATTTTGGAAAATGTTTCGGTCTCCCAGCATGAGGGATTTAGTGGGAGATAAAGGTCTAGATATGTTATGTTGCACCAGGGTTATTGTCACGTCGATCGGCTGGTGACAGTATGATTCATGATGAGGGGATCATTACACACCATGATGGATAGAGGTGAATGATAACCTGGCTAGAGTTTATGCTTATAGAAGTGGGCATTGATCATTGTATTTGATGTTGTCACTTGGTTGTAATTCCTTAACACGCTTGGTTTTGCACATCGTAGAGGTTTCCAGTTATTGGTTGTCAAATCCGTTGTGTCGGGTTGGTTCATGTTTTCCTTTAGCTTGTAGGTGTTTTCCTACTTGTGTCGAGTGGGTAGTCATTTATATATGTATTGGATTATCACATGTTTCATCCAGTTGCCTAAAGTGTTAGTGTGTTGAGTCGTTGTTGTTTGTTTCATGATATGTGTGTGTTGTGTTCGTCATCAAGTTGTGTTGTTTAATTGTTCTCGTTGTTGCCTTCCCGTCCTCCTTGAAACAAAACAAAAATTGTTGCATCGCATGCAGTCATAATGATTGGGTTGTTACATATGGTATTAGAGAGGTTTCAACCCTGCGAATATGGATCTCCATGCTTTCCACTACAGTAAACCCTTGAGAAATAAACTAGCACTAATAAAAAAAATTACGCATCCATGAAGTGATATCGATGAGAAGGTGCCACAAAGGTTCGCAACGAGTGTCATGGAAGGATATGTGACACCTCGAGAGGTGTTCACACCCTCTGAGTCTAACCCCCAAGGAGAATAAAAATTCCTTGGGATTGATTCGATTGTTGTAAGGGATGAGGATTGTCTAACAATGTCCTTCAAGAGATTGTCAAAGGCTTCGATTCACCTTCTGTGCTGAGATGATGCCAAGGTGCATGTACCCATGAGGGTCCACAACGCACCCAACCAATACCTTAGTATTCACAACCAACTTGAGAAGTTCAATTTTCCTGAGTTCTTGGGTGCCTCAGACGGTTTAGCCGTTGAGGCATGGTTGGATAATATGGCAAGGTGCCTACACTTCGCGACTATACCTCCAACATGAAGGTCTGCATGGTGGTCTTTCAACTGAAGGGGAGTTCTCTTCTATAATGGAAGATGCTCTTGCTGTAATTGAACATGGTCGTCAAAGACGTGTCATGGGAACCTTTCGAGGAACGGTTCCATGAGAGGTATCTTTTTGAGGAATTCATTGAGCATCATCTCAATGAGTTCAACGCCTTGCGAGAGGGTGGTTGTATGGTGTCCTGGTATGAGGCCTATTTTTGGAGATGCTTCTCTATGCTCTGCACCCTTTACCAATAAACTTAAGGGAAACAAGTTCATGTTGGCGTAAGTGTTAGGATCTAGGTTCTACTTCAGATACCATGAATACTGAACTGAAGAAAGTGCGTTGGAATGTGGAGAGCCACATTACCGCCATGATTGCCCATTGGAGAGGACCGTAGCATCTATATCAATCGAACCCACTACCGTGGGAGTTTTGGGAAAGGCCCATCAGATTCATGTAGTGAGGAGTAACCTCCAAAAAGAGAATGAGTCGACTATGCTTGAGAACTCAAGTACCGTCGTTGACCAGACCCTTAGTATTTTAACTAATCTAGGTGTTACAAAGAGATTCATTTCTGGTGTAGCGCTATAAATAATTAAGGTAAAGGTAGTCAAACATGATGATTTTATCTTTGTAGAGATGGCTTCGGGAGCCAAGCAGAAGGTTGGAGGGAAGGTTATGGGTTGTAGCCTTAACCTAGGAGAGTTTGTCACCAGGGCCAACCTGTACGTCATGATCTTAGGATCTTATGATGTTGTGATCAGTATGGGATGGTTGGAATCACATGAGGTGATACTCAACTATAATATGAAACGGTTGATCTCGGTCAATGATGAGGGACAAAGATGCATGATTGTAGGTCGGAACTAGGGAGTTTCCCTGAGATTCATCTCTTCCTTGCAGCTACAGAAGAGCATGCGTAAGGGAGGTAAGCTTTATGTGATCCTTGCATTAAATGATAAGGGAGTAGCATAAGGTATAGAACACCTTCTGGTGGTGAGAGAGTTTGTGGAAATCTTCCTGGAGGAGTTACCTAATATTTCATTGTAGAGGTAATTTGAATTTACTATAGACCTAAAATCGGGGACTAAACTGATAGTAAGAATTCCTTATCAGATGTCGAACACCGAATTACATGAGTTGAGAATGCAAATTAAGGAATTGATGGATCTAGGACTTATATGTCTGAGTGTGTGACCATGGGGTGCACCTGTTATATTCATACGTAATAAGGATGGGTCGTGGAGAATCTACATTGACTATTGTCAATTGAACAAAGAAACGATCAAGAATCAATATTTGTTTCCAAGGATTGATGATCTGTTTGATCAGATGAAGGGTGCAATGGTGTTTTCAAATATCGACTTGAAATCAGGGTATCACTAATTGTGGATCAAGGAAGATGACGTCCTTAAGACCACCTTTAATATGAGGTTTGAACATTATGAGTTACTCTTTTACCGTTTGGGTTGACGAATGCCTAGGGCTATTTATGAGTTTGATGAACGGGGTGTTCTGCGAGTACTTGGACAAGTTCGTCGAAGTATTCATTGATGATATTTTGACTTACTCTCAGATGATGGAGGAGTGTGATCAACAATTGCGCTTGGTACTACAGTGTGTGCGATAGAACCAATTGTTTGGGGAATTGTCTAAATGCTCATTTTATCAATCGAAGATTAACTACTTAGGGCATGTCATCTTTGGCGAAGGTATCATCGTGATCCAACAAAGGTTCAGGCTATTATGTAATTTCCAACACCAACAACTGTCCCCGAAGTGTGTAGCTTCATGGGTTTAGCGGGATACTAACGGCGGTTCGTCGAGGGTTGTTTGAAGATAACAAGTTCGATTACATAATTGCAGAAGAAGAACAATAAGTTTGTTGGGACCAAGAAATGTGCGGAAGCATTTGGAGGCTCAAGGAATTGTTGAAAAAAACACCGATACTAAAGGTCCCTAACATGGACACGGACTTCTTGGTATGAACTGATGCATCCAAATAAGTCTTAGGTGGAGACTTGATGCAATACGATCGAGTGATCGCTTACATCTTGAAAACGTTGAGAAGGCATGAGGAGAACTATGCGATGCATGAATTGGAGTTGTTAGTCATTTTTTATTCCTTGAGAGTTTGGAGACACTACCTTATTGGATAGAAATTGAACTAAAAATGGACCACTGTGGGATACAACACATCTTTACACAAAGAAACTTGAATGCACGACAATGATGTTGGTCGGAATTGCTTAGCGAGTATGATTTTGAGATTATTACATAAAAGGGATAGTGAAAAAAGTAGCAGTTGCATTGATTCCGAGACCACGCCTCTTTTCGGTGCTTGAATCTTCAGATGAATCTACATGAAAAGATTCTAACTTTACAGCTTGACGATGAATGGTAAAAGGAGGTCAAGGATTTTATCAAACAAAAACCAATGTTGGTACCAAAATGTGAAGAATTTACTATGGACAACGACAGATCATTGAGATTTAAAGGTCGAATTTACATACCACCCAATGACGGGTTGAGAAGTTTCATACTAAATGAGGCTCAAAGAGTAGTGTGCATGACTCACCCAATATTCATGAAGATGATGGAATACCTTAAACCCTAATTCTTCTAGAAAGGAATGAAGGTAGACATTGTCAACTACGTGGAAAGATGTTTAGAATGTCAGCAGGTGAAGTCTGAACATAGATATCTGATAGGATTACTATAGCCACACTGTTCCTGAATCAAAATGGGAGGGAATTTAGATGGATTTCATTGTTGGATTTCCACTGACGGCAAGGTGACACGACTTGATTTTGCTGGTAGTCGACACTCTGACGAAGACTGCTCATTTATTCTTGTGCGTACGACGTATCAGGCACCAGACATAGCTAGACTTTAATTAGTGAGATTGTGAGGATGCATGACATGCCTAAGAGGATTATATCTGATCGAGGATCGATGATTACTGGATGATTTTGGACTAGTTTCCAAGAGGTCTTGGGAACCCAACTTAACTTTTATACTGCGTATCACCCAGAGAAAGATGGGTAGATTGAATGAACAAACCAAATCTTGGAGTACATGTTGCGTATCTACGTGATGGACCAACAGAAGGATTATGAAGAATTCTTGCCACTGGTAGAATTTTCATATAAAAATAGTTATCAAAGCACCATAAAGATGGTGCCTCTCGAGTTTCTTTACAGGCGACCATTTCAGGCACCTTTGAGTTGGGATCGGCTTGAGGATAGGGTCCTAGTGGGACTAGAAGCGATCTAAGAAATGGAGGATCAAATGCAAACAATAAGACAAAGGATCAAGGAAGCATAGGATTGGTAGAAGAATTATGTCGATGTGCATCGTGCTGACCATAGTTACAATGTAGCGATCGAGTATTCTTGCAAGTGAAACCACATAAGAGTTTGATCAATTTTGGAAAGGGTGATAAACTATCTCCTAGGTTCATGGGATCCTACGAGATTGTGGAAAAGAGAGGGTCGTGGCCTATTGACTAGCCTTTCCTAATACTTGAGGTGTATGCACGATGTTTTTCACCTATATGTTTGAGACATTATGTTAGTGATCCTACACATGTTTTGAATTGAGTACCTTGCAGGTATCAGATGAGGTGCGCTCATGATGAGCCAATCCGTATCCTGGACCATCACATTCGACAACTACAACATCAAACAATTGATCAAGTCAAGGTTCAGTCGGACAACTATATTTTGCACTCGACGACTTGGGAGGACGCATATGATATGTGCCAGTAATTTCCATATTTGTTTATATATAGACTTATGATGTTGAGATACACCTTATTTTGGCACTTATATACTGTGAAACTTTGGGACAGAGTTTAAAACAAGAGGGGGTGTATGTAACATCTTGCTCCTACATGCACTGAGAGAATTTATCCTTCAGGACACTTTCTTGCAAGTGATCCAGATTATTATACTATTAGTCGTTTGATTATGATTATGAGGAATTATGGATATGATGATATGTTATTCTGTTGTATTGACATAGATAGGTGCTATTGACTAGGTTCTCCTGAGTGTGCAGGACTTTGGACATTAAGGATGCAGAGGCATCGATGAAACCCCTTGGACTCTTGATCGAGTCAGGGAGAGGATTGTTGGGTTTGAATGTTATTGATGTGACACATGTACATATTATTAGATGTTATGATGATTTATTATTGTTGCTGACATGATTCGTTGATGGATGCAGGATGACGATAGCTTGCTAACTAGACTCACCTCTAGAGTAGAGAGGTCATGCAGGACAAATAGAGACTTGAGGGAGAGGTGTGGACAACATCCCTACCACAACCTACTAGCACCATCATCATGGCTCGAACTGTAGGTTAATGATTACCTAGTTCGAGAAGACCCATGATGTAGTGAGGGAAAACTGTGATAGTCGCTCACAATGATTATAAGGGGTGTGCAATAAGGCAGGGGCCTTATTCCTTAGAGGCCCTTAGTCTCTCACAAGATCACCTGGCAGAGTATTGACTATAGTGATTGTTTATGTCTACCAAGTCAGTCAAGAATCTATTGGCACCCTTGAAGAACGTAGTGCGTCCTGAAGGGCACGTTGCGCAAGGAAAACAAAAAGAGGCGAGTGGCACCCTTGGAGCACGTAGTGCATCCTGAAGGGCACGTTACGCAAGGAAAATGGAAGAGGTGAGTGGCACCCTTGGAGCACGCAGTGTGTCCTGAAGGGAACGTCATGATTTCAATAGGTAAGTGAATAAACCTAGTCGGCCTTAAAATGAATGATGTGATAATTAATATTTAAAAACAATTTCCCTAATAAAAATGTCGCCCAACCTAGTGAAATTCAAATCTAGGTCTAAGTAACACATATAGTAAAAAATAATAATCATAATTAAACATGTAACAAGAAGGGGGGGGATTAAGAAATTCAATTTATTTATTAAAGTCAAAATTATAATGGAGGATTAAAATTTTAAAAAGGGAAATGGTTGTTTTTATCTATTTTTTCTAATTTAATTTTAGTAAAAAAAAGGGGGNAAGAGGGTAAATAGTGGTTTCATCTACACTTGCTAAATTAATTTTCAATTAAAGAAGAAAAAGGGTAAATGATTGTTTCATCTACACTTGCTAAATTAATTTTTTGTTAAAAAGGAAAAAGAGGGAAACTTAAAATAAATAGGAAACTTAAAGAAAAAGGGGAAACCTGAAGAAAAGGGGAAATGTAAAGAAAAAGATGGATGCCTAAATTAGTAAGGAATCTTGCCTTGGGAACTTGCTTTTTATGAACTCAACTAGGAATTTAGTAAGTCGTAAGTCATTTAATATTTGTAAGGGAATATTGGGATACCAAGGAGCGTTTGTAGGAATGCTTTGAGGTGGGTGAGGGAAATAGGAATAATTAAATAATTAATAAAATTAATTTCTAGTGCAGCTAGGGAATCAAGCGACAAGTGTACTGGGGGAGGTTTTTCCTAATTAATTAAATGAAAAAAAAGAATTTAATGAGAATTTGGAAAACTAATTACTTGAAAACTCTATAAAAAGGATGGAGGAGGAGTATGGATCTCATTTTTTATGCATAACATTACGCTTCTGAATTTTTGTCTTGACTGAACTTCTCTTATGGGAGTTGGGATACCCATCTTGGGTAACGAGTGGTAGCTTGACCTTGTGAGGCGATATGGGTGCTAGTGGTTCTATGGTATGGTGTATGTGGCCCCTTTGTGGCTCAGGGGGCTCAGGGGGAAGAAGAGTACCCATAGAGTTGGTTGGGAGGTAACGATGAGGTCACATCGGTTGGCAAGCAGGAGTTGGACGGAGCACGCGGGACAACGAATCAGAGTTTTCACGTTGGGATAAGGTACATTTGTTAAAGTTGATACTTGCAAATGAAATTTAATTTATGCATGTTGTTGTTCTATGCTCGGTTGAATATTTCATTGCCTTGATCTTTCTTGCACCTACTTTCCTACGATATTTGTAATCCCCTTGCTTGATGTATTTTGAATTGATTTCCATTAGAGAAATCGATTTATGATTGCAATGACTTCTCTGTGTGGGTTTTATTTATTATTATGAAGTGATTGTGTTTTTATCTTCCATCCCTTATCCCTTAGTCATCAATTTGTTCCTGAGCAGCCGGCCAGGAGGGGAATCGATGGTCATCATTTTGATGTTTAAATACCTATAGATTCAAATGCCCTTCTTTTCTATGGATGGATGATGAGTGAAGGATAAATTTTTCCCAACTGTCTATCCCTTACTTATCTCTTCACTTGATTGATTCTTCCTTGAATGTTTAGTCTTGTGCCTTCTTTTGAACGAGTACCTCTACGTTTAGATTGCTTAAACTCTAAAAACCTTTTGCATTTCCTTGAAAGATTATCCATGCATTTCTTTGATTGATTACCTCTGCATTTCCTTGAAGGATCAACTCCATATTTTCCTTTTTGGGTAAAATCTCAGCGTTGAATGGTAAACCCTCTGTGTTTCTTTTAGTGATGATCTCCTGCATTTTGGAAGGGGTAAACCTCTGCATTTTAATGATTGTGTTACAACTATTTGTTATCTAGGATTGTTAATACATCAAATTTGTTATCCTTGGTTGTGTTACCGTGATTTGTTATCCATGATTGTGTTACAATGATTTTGTTATCCATGTTGTTATTACAACAATTTTTCTTGGTGATAACACAACAATATTTATTGTATTACCCAGCACCTCGATTGTTATAAAATCTACGTTTTGTTTTATGCTATGTTTGC
>SNQJ01S0283602.1:0-10397 GCA_010110895.2 Picea sitchensis | reverse complement strand
GAAGGTAAAGAACCCTAAAAAACAGTTGATTGTAATGATGATAATGATGAATTTTTATCTACAAGTGAAGAAGAATATATAGAAACAATTTGTGTAAAGTTTGATGGTAATTATCCCATGGAAAGAATAGAAGAAAATCTATTAAAACTTCAAAAGGAAATTGAAGAAGGCTTATATAGATATAGAAGTGATAATTTCTATACACACTATAAATATCTTTCCGATAACACTAAGAAGTTTCTTAGGAAGAGTCAAAGGCACATATTGAAGTTAATAAATGATCAAGGAACAAAAAGAGAGCAATAAAAAGGAAGAAGAAATCACAAGACTAAAGAATGGAAAATAAGACATGAATATAGATGATGAGATTAGCAAAAGTTTTGAAACCATTGTTCATCTCAAAACCCGAATTGAAGAAACCAAAAGAATAGAGGAACTATTGAAGATTCAAATAAATGAAAAGGAAGAGTCATGTTGTAAGCTAGAAGCTAAAATTGTTGACCTTAGAAAGAAGTTAGAGAAGTCAAACAAATTCTTGAATAGCTCAAGAATGTTGGATGAGATATTGGAAAGTCAAAGATCACCATGTGATAAATCAGGTCTTAGATACAAAGGAGAAGATACACATGTTGAAGCAAGAACCTCAAAGAAGAATGAGGTAAGTCCATCAAAGAAGGAAGACAATGTTGCAAAAAAACCATCTACACAAGACAAAGAAGATTTCAAAAGAACAAAGCAAGGAAGACATCAAGAAGCTACTTTTGGGACACCAAAGCAAAGGTATGAAATAATTTTTCATGGGCATTGTTATTCATGTAATGGATATGGTCAAGGAGATTTTGAATGTAGATCTTATGAAAGGATATATAATGGAATATTATATAACACCACAAGGTGTTGGAGATGTGATCAAGTAGGACATATTGTTGTTCACTGTAACTCCATGAGATGCTACAACTATAGCGAATTTGGCCACAAATACCAAGAGTGCTAGAACACAAAAAGAAATTCCATGATGAGAACTTCACATAGCATGGCTAGAAGAAGGAATGAAGTAAGAAAGGGAGACATATTTGAAAATATGGATGCTCATAGCTCAAGTTCTGAGGAGAAGGGTCATCTATAGAAGTAGGTGAAGAAGACAGAGAAGCCATCACAAAATGAAAGACTGAAGGGAAGCTTAAGTAAGACATGTACTAAGGCATACACAGGTGACAGTGGTGACAATCGCATACATACGCTGGCTAACCTTGTATAGGTTGCGTACACATGCGCTCTGTTGTGAAACAAGCCGCATATATGTGGTAAAGCCTTGGGAAAAAGGTAATGCACATGGGTTGCAGCTTGATGTGATGGTATAACTCTGTGTTGCAGGTTCTGACATTGCTTATTGCAGATTATGACATGGTTTGATGCAGATTTTCATGGTTCTAAGTTAGATCATGCAAGGTTATGATATAAAATAAATCTTGGGTGCATGGCACTAACCCATGAGTATGGATTGATGTTAATCAAATGCTCATCTAATAAATTATGTAAAATAATATTTTGGGGTACATGGTTGGTACATATTTGAGTTTCATTGATATATCTTATGATGTATTATTGGAAGCATATGTTGGTTGTCATGGTGCATTCATTTTGCATGTGGTTGGGCTACACATTCAGACATGTAGTTGGTGAGTTGAGTTGATAGTCATGTTGTACATCATTGGGGAGTCTTAGCTTGTTGATGTATGGTTGGTATACTTTCTTGGTGCAAGTGATGATGCATGATGGTACACTCATAGATGGTATTTGTTTGGCATATTGGTAGATGCACATGGTTGGCATATTGGTGGATGCACATGGTTGACATATTGGTAGATGCACATGTTGGCATATTGATAGAGGCATATGGTTGATACATTCCATGGATGATATCTAACATGGTTGATGTACATGGGTGTTGTGCATTGTGGGCACATTTTGGTACATGATGTACTTGGTTGATATATTGTTCATGATTCTTTATTTTTATTATTGACATTCATGATGCATGGTATGGAACAAGTTTGATGCATGAACAGGTCCAAGGATCGTCATATGGTAGCATATTGTTCATCTTGCAGACAAGATAGTGGGATACATATCCTTAGGGAGATTCATTATTCTTAACATGATTCTAGGAGGAGATATTTATCAGATGCATACCTAGAAAAGAGACCTATATTTGAAGAAAGAGCACATAACCATAATTCCAGGAGGACCGATGGTCACAGGGGGAGTATGTTCGATGTATTTTTAGCATTACATCAGAGTGATATCCATTGTTAAAAAGGGGAGAGATTATTCATAGTAAGATTGATGCAGGAGCATCGCTCCCAAGCTAGCCATGTGCCAGTCAGCCAGCCAGCACAGCGTGCATTCAATGAAGTAGGAGAGGCACAACCCTCTCATTTCAAATTTTGAATTTAAAATCAATGTAATTAATGTTTTGTAAGGCCGTGGAGCCATAAATCTATGCCTTTGAATAGGATGTAGTTAAATAAGGCCTTTAATGGTTGTAAGGCTGGGATCTAGCTCCGATCTGAACTAGACAACCATTTAATTGTGAATTCAATGTGAGGGAAGAGATCGAAAAACCCCCTCATGTAAAAGATATTTCGATCTTGTTTATAGTTAGAGAGATATAGGAGAGCTCCATGAGAGTTAGAGAAGAGGAGAGAAGGAGATGAGACTCTGTCAAAGTCTGATCTCAAGAACACCTTGTAAAGGAGGCATTTCATATTAATATAAAGAGCATATTTCCTGCATGAGTTTTTGTGTGTCTTTATGTGTTTATGAATGTCTTTGTGTGTTCTTTATATGTTGTAGAAGTGAATTAGTAGGGACATATAGGTTCTGCTATATGTGGGCTCTTTGATTTCAGGTTTAGGGGTTCTTTGAGGCTTCATGCCAAGAGGGTGTGACAGAACGCTGCGGGTTCTGAAAGCCAGTGCATAGATGCAATCCTAAATTCTACGGAATTTGGGCAAGGACGTGATAGGAGGGTGCACCAGCCAAAGTCATTGGCTCAAGGAGGAAACCTCAAGGTTGTTGAAAACCTTGGAGGAGGGACTGTGCAGAGGAGGACACAACAGAAGACAAAATCACTAACGAGTTCTGCAGAGCTCTGCCAGGAGGGCATTAAGCAAGTGCATATTGTGCACAGGAGAACTCTACTGTGAGTTCAAAAGGAAACTAGAATCACTGAGGACTCTATAGAGCTCTGCCAGGAAGGCATTGATCTGGTGCCTGTGTGCACAAAGAGAACTCCTTTGAGTTATGGAATAGAGAGTGTCCAAGGAGGAGACCTTCTCAATATTACTGAACACCCTGTAGGCTCAACGAAGAGTGCTTGAGTAGGAAGAGGCCAAGAGGGCACTTGCATCCCTTAAAGGAGAAAAAAAAAAGGGTTAAATCCCTTAGAGGTCTGAGCAACAGAGAAGCTCAAGACGGATAGCACCTTCGTGTGTGCATGGACCCTACAAGGAGTGCAGAGGTCGAAGAATCCTTTAAGGATTCAAAGAGGATAAAGCTCAGGAGGAGTAGTTCTTTCACACAAAGGCCCATAGCTGTAAGGAGGAGCAGAAAATCCAGGAAAACCCTTTGGAGGGTTTGAGTTCGAGGAAGCTCAGTAGGTTCAGCGGTTTCAAGAACACCGATAGGAAGTCACAGGATTTGTAGAAGAAAGAAAAGGTCGAGGCCTTTGATAATTGGAAAATATTCCAAGGAAGGAAGAAGAGTGCACAAGGGAGAAGCTATAGCTACCGTCAGATCGCACACAGATCACCGACAGTTGTTAGATATGGGAGAAGGTGTGCATGAGTTAATCTCACATATGAGCTGAGTGGAGGCTCGTCAAAGTCCTGAAATGGCAGAGGCATCAGGATTTCAGAGTTTGGGGTTTAGAGCATATAGGGGCCATGGAATCGTTGCATCACGATATCCTGATCCGCGATGTCCCAAAACAATCAGGACCATCCATTGTTGAAGAGGATGCGTGGCGGTAATCCGAGGACCCATCAGGGTTTCGAATATTGGGAGACAAAGAGGTCAGAGTTTGGGAGAGAGGAAGTCTTAACTCATGAAGTCCCAAAGACATCAAAGCCATGCATATGCAAAGGACGCATGTCATGATATCCTCATATTTCAGGGATTCGGGCATCGAAGAGAGGAATGGAGGAGTCTTTCGACTTCGCAACTTGCGAAGTCCCGAAGTGATCAGGGTTGTCTATCTGTGGAGGATGCATGGCAGTGATTAGGGGCCTATCGGAAGTTCGGATACCGTGATTTTGAAGGACCAGGGATTAGTTTCATTGGGGTCAATGTCCCAAAACACCGAGAGTATTGGGACCATCCTACAGGAGCACACGCAGGGACGATCGAGGCATCGAGAAAATCCCTGAAAGGATTATACTAGATTTCAGCATATTGGGATTCGAGATTTCGGAAGTCCTAAAGAAAAGAAGTCCGGATCTTAGGGATGAAAACCCTGAAGTCGTGAAACGTGACGTAGCAAGGAGTGGGGCTGCGGTCACACCTATTATCGGGATTTCAAGGATCGACATTTTGGCCATTTCGAAGATAGAATCTGGACGCTTGGCGTCAGGAGTCCCGAAGTCGTGAAGCGACATGACTTTGGAGGTAGGCTATGGTCATTAGGAAGGTCGTCACATGAAACAGGGTTTGGCCAGGGGCTAACCACCAATTCAACAAATCGACATTTCGGGTGTCGATAAATCGAAGAGTCAAGGAAACTTGACATCAAGACTCGCAGAGTCCCGAAGACAGAATTTCCATTTCGGGAAAAGGGTTGTGGTCATGTTGGAGGTCGTGGGGAAGTTGAGGGACCTGTGGATAGAAATATGAGGTTCTGATAGGGATCCAAAAGAGTTTCTTCATCTCAAGGAAGATTTGAAACGATCATGTGAGCAGATCTCGGACCGAGGGTCAGGGGTCTACACCAAGTGGTATCAGAGCTTGACTCTCTTTGTATATTATAGGTAGAGTAAGCGAGAGGAGAAAGAGTACTCTGATACACATTAGTTTGGTATCAGAGGAAGGTAGAGTATTGAGACTCTGTGGTGATTTCTCACAGGTATGTAACAGTCAAGAAGACAGTCAGGAGGACTGTAGGGGACGCTGGAAGCACTGAGGGTTGTAGAGTGATAGCAACAAGTTTTCTAGGATGACAGATAGAAGGCAGGAAAATGGCTACTAAAGGCCATAGACGTGATGGAAAGAAGATCCATCAGCAACCAAGCAAAGCTAAGATGGATAAAGAGCTCACCGAGATCAGAGCGAGGATGGAGGAAATTGCACTCCAGATGAAGTAGGATGAAAGATCACATTGGGTGTATGAGTGGCCCATGAGGACAAAGATAAAATGGCTAGTCAGGGAGATGTTGGCCAGAAGACAACAGAGGAAATTGAAAATGTGGTTGAGGCATGCTAAAATCCTCAAAGATGAAGAGGAGATGGTTCATGTATGTGAGCCAGAAGCTGGGAGAAATCTCAGTGATGAGGATGAATTGAGATCACTGGAAGATCTCAGAGATTGCCAGTAGGGAAGAATAGAAATTTCCAATTGCTAGGTGGGCAATGAGATGAGATCGTTGCGAGATCTCATAGACTGTCAATAGGACAGCAGGGAAATTTCAGATTGCTAGGTGGGCAATGAGTTGAGATCATTGCGGGATCTCATAGACTACGAGGGGGGTAGTAGAGAAATACCATACTACCAGGAGGGAAAGGGAGAGAAAATGAGCTCAGAGCTGAGTTCAGATCAACAAGGAAAGCTGATAGAGGAAGATCAGAAGAGCATTTTGATGATTGGAGGAATTCAAATATTCCTGCCATTGATCCTAGTCGAGGAAAGAGTCTATGTTGCAGATGTAGCAACAGGGGAAAGACAGCCAGCTGTGACTGTCGGAGAAATGGAGCAGACATCAGAGGTTTCCCAGCAGAGGAAGATGAACATTTCGACGAATGGCTCAACATTTTCAGCCAGGAAGCTGAGAAGACTGCAACATTGGAGCTTGCAGCAGAAAGAGAAGAAGAGGCAGACAACATGAGATTTGTTGATCTGTGCAAGCAGATTGAAACCCTGGAGAGAAGGCTGATAGTGCATAGAATTCACATCCAACAAGTCAATTTGGAAGTATATGCATGAGGAGCATACCATCCCAAGGAGCAGCTAGGAGAGGTTAGACTTGAGCCAACACAATGAGATATGGAAACAATAGAGCTATCACAGGGAAAAGATGAGCAGTAGCTCAATGATAGGACTGTGAAGCTGAAATTTACAGTAGAGTGGACACTTAGTGCCACAGAGGATGAAGAGGATGACATGGGAGATCATGATGATCTTCCCATTTCCAGAGAAGAAATGCAACTGAGGAGACTGCATACATAGAGCCAGGCATGGGAGCAGTTGGAGAAGGAGATAGAGTAGGTCAGGAGGTTGATGTTGAAGTCAGCACAAGAGACTACCAACAGAGAAAGGTTTATCATAAGGGAGACAACAATAGCAACATAGCAACAAAAGAAACAACAACAACAACAACATAGTAGTGGAGCAGATGAATAGCTTGAGAGGGTTGTTTGGGATCCAGGAGGATTTCAATAGCGGCGTTGGGGAGCTCATGAGTAGGATCTCATGAATTTTTCACAGCAGAGGAGTATGATGTAGGAGAATCACTCCCGAGGCATCCATGCGCCAGCCATCTAGCCAACACATCGCACATTCAATGAAGGAGGAGAGGCACAACCCTCTCATTTCAAATTTTGAATTTGAAATCAATGTAATTAATGTTTTGTAAGTCTGTGGAGCCATAAAGCTATGCCGTTGAGTAGGCTATAGTTAAAGAAGGCCTTTAATGGTTGTAAGTTTAGGATCTAGCTCTGATCTGGACTAGACAACCATTTAATTGTGAATTCAATGTAATTGAATGAGAGTAGGTGAGATGGAGGGAAGAGCTCGAAGAGCCCCCTCATGTAAAAGATATTTCAATATTGTTTATAGTTAGAGGAGAGATATAGGAGAGCTCTGCGAAAGTTAGAGTAGAGGAGAGAAGGATCCAAGACTCTTTCAAAGTATGAGCTCAAGAACACCTTGTAAAGGAGGCATTTCATATTAATATAAAGAGCAGATTTCTTGCATGAGTTTCTGTGTGTCTCTATGTGTTTATGAATGTCTTTGTGTGTTATTTATATGTTGTAGAAGTGCATTTGCAGGGATAGATAGGTTCTGTTATCTGTGGGTTCTTTGATTTCAGGTTTGGGGTTCTTTGAGGCTTCATTCCAAGAGGGTGTTACAGAACGCTAAGGGTTCTAAAAGATAGTGCATAGATGCACTCCTAAATTCTATGGAATTTGGGCAAGAACGGCCTAGGAGGGTGCACCTGCTGAAGTCATTGGCTCAAGGAAAAAACCTCAAGGTTTTTGAACACCTTGGAGGAGGGACTATGCAGAGGAGGACATAGCAGAAGACATAATCACTGAGGGGTTATGTAGAGCTCTGCCAGGAGGGCATTGAGTAGGTGTAGATTGTGCACAAGAGAACTCTACTGTGAGTTCAAAGGGAAACTAGAATCACTGAGGATTCTATAGATCTCTGCTAAGAAGGCATTGAGAAGGTGTCTGTGTGCATAAAGAGAACTCCTTTGAGTTATGGAATAGAGAGCGTCCAAGGAGGAGACCTTCTCAGGGTTACCAAACACCCTGTAGGCTTAACAAAGAGTGCTTGAGTAGGAAGAGGCCAANAAGCAATAGAGAAGCTCAGGATGTATAGCACCTTTGTGTGTGTAGGGACCTTGCAAGGAGTGCAGAGGTCGAAGATTCCTTTAAGGATTCAAAGAGGACAAAGATCAGAAGGAGTAGTGCTTTCAAACACAAGCCCATAGCTGTAAGGAGGAGAAGAAAAGCTAGGAAAACCTTTTGGAGGGTTTGATTTTGAGGAAGCTCAGGAGGGTTAGTGGTTTCAAGAATAGCGACAGAAGTTGAAGTCACAGGCTTCGTAGAAGAATGTAAAGGCTGAGGCATTTGATAATTGGAAAATATTCCAAGGCAGGAAGAAGAGCGGAGAAGGGAGAAGCTACAACTACCGTTAGATCCTGCGCAGATCGTTGACAGTCGTCAGATCTGGGAGAAGGTGCGCGTGAGTTAATATCACATATGAGCTGAGTGGAGGCTTGTTAAAGTCCCAAAATGGCAGAGGCATCGGGATTTCATATTTCAAGGATCAGAGCGTATCGGGGTTGTGTAATTGCTACATCATGATCTCATGAACCGCGACATCTCGAAAATATCAAGACCGTCCATCGTTGAAGAGGACGCGTGGCGGTAATCTGAGGACCCATCAGGGTTTCAGATATCGGGAGAGAGGAAGTCTCGACTCACGAAGTCCCAAAGACATCATAGTCTTCCATCTGTGGAGGACGTGTGTCACAAGATCCTCGTATTTCAGGGATTTGGTCATCAAAGAGAAGAACGGAGGAGTCTTTCGAATTCACAAATTGTGAAAACTTGAAGCGATCAGGGTTGTCCATCTGTGGAGGACGCGTGGCAGTGATTGGGGGGATACCAGAATTTTGGATACTGGGAGTTCGAAGGACTAGGGATCAATGTTGTTGGGGTCAATGTCTTGAAACACTGAGAGTATCAAGACCATCCTATAGGAGGACACACGACGACGATCTAGGCATCGAGAAAATCCCCGAAAGGATTATACCGTATTTCAGCATATCGGGATTTGGGATTTCGGAAGTCCTAAAGACAAGAAGTCCATCTCTTGGGGATGAAAACCCTGAAGTCGCGAAACATGACGTAGCGAGGAGTGGGGCTGCGGTCATACCTATTATCGAGATTTCAGGGATCGACATTTCGACCATTCTGAAGACAAAATCGGGACGCTTGGCATCGAGAGTCCCGAAGTCATGATCTAACACGCCTTTGGAGGTAGGATATGGTCACGAGGAAGGTGGTCACATGGAACAGGGTTTGTCCAGGGGCTAACCACCAATTCGACAGATCGACATTTCGGGTGTTGGGAAATCGAAGAGTCAAGAAAACTTGACATCATGACTCACGGAGTCCCGAAGATCAAATTTCCATTTCGGGAAAAGAGTCATGGCCATGTTGGAGGCCGTGGGGAAGTTGAAGGACCTTTTTATTGAATGTTGAGGTTTTGATAGGGATCCGAAAGAGATGCTTCGACTCAGGGAAGATTTGAAATGATCCTGTGAGTGGATCTTGGCCCAAGGGTCGGGGGTCTGCACCAAAGATCAAAGGCACTCAGATAGGGGAAGCAGCCCCAAGGAAATTTCAAGCATGGGTAGCAACCCCAAGAGGAGAATGGCCCTTTACCATTGATGTCAAAGGGGGAGAGATAATCACATTGATGTGGTTGATGTCTATTGATGGGGAGATATTGATGTGGAGAGATAGTAACATTGACTATTGATGTAGAGCATGCCTTATCTACATGTTAACATCAACAATTGGTAATTGGTGTTGACATCAATGTTGGTATTTCCATCAATACCAAAGCGAGAGATTGTTGGATCATGTTGTCATTAATGCTAGTGGTTTGACTACTTGGGAGATTGTTGGATCATGTGTCATTTATGCAAATGGTTTGATTGATTGATGTCATTGATTGATGTCAAGTAATTGATTGATTAATGATAGATGAACAATGTATATGTATTGTCCTTGATGAGAATGATAGATGTCAAAGTGGAAACCAATTGATAAATATGGATCATTGATATGATGCATAGATGAAGATGGATCAATGAGTTGGCATTGATACATGATGATGCATAGTTTGTTTGATGAAAAGATGACTCATTATTGTCTTATCATGATTGATAAGGTGCACAAATGGATGAACTCCAAAGTGGTCCCCTTATGGTGAAGTCCCTCATGGGAAGAAACTTTGTGGTTGATTTGTGGTTGAAAGGAACCATGATTTTATGTGGAATAATGAGATGAAGATCAAATAAATTGTTGGTGAAACTATCCTAGATGGATAGTGCTTGTCATTCCATTTCCCGTGGTATGTGGAATGTCACATAACTCCTCACGATTTGAGAAGTTATGGCTCTACAAAGTTGAAGGACCCCCATATGAAGGCTTAAAACCCCCAAGGTCAAAGAAGTCAAAGTGACCTAAAAGAAGAAATCATTATTTAAATAATAAAGAGAAGTGACAAAATCAAGAAAGATTAAAATAAGGTGACAAAATCAAGAAGGAATATTTAAATGATAAATATTGGAGAACTTTCTATTTATGGAAAATTGTTAACCATAAAATAAGGAAAATGGGTTAAGTGACCTAAAGGGTGAAAGTATAAACAAGATAGTTATGGT